>PVJS01040738.1:0-18290 GCA_004027185.1 Glis glis
CCTCCCATTTTTTTTCATTGAATGTAGCTATTTTAGCATGCTCTTGAGTCTTCATAGTTGCATTTGAATAGGAGGAAGGCATGAAACTACTCACTACAATTTCCTTTTAAGAAGTGTGATAAAATATTTCCTGTTTTAATTTGTTGAATTATGTAAGCCAATAACTCTCTCAAACAATGTTCTGCTGAGCCCTGGGGGTCTTGAAAACCCTTTAAGGGTCCACAATCTCAAAACTTTTTTATATAATAAAACATGTTATTTGCCTTTTCACTGTGCTAGAATTTGCACTGCTGATGTACAAACAACAGTGAGCAAAACTGCTGGTGCCACAGCTCGGATTGAGGCCCTGACAGCAAACTATATTCGTAGTCATTGAGTCCTTCCTCAGTATATACTCAGACTATCCAAGATGGCCCAGTAAACATTGATTTTATTAAATTGTAACTTTTCAGTATGTGTCTTTTTAATATCTTGAATGATGAACTGGGAAATAGGGATGAAACATTTCTGTAACATATTGGAATAATATGATTGCCTGAAGAAAGGTAATTGTGCAATTGAAATGTGAGATGAACAAGATGCTTTTCTTCATATAATACTAGTTTTACTAGAAAGAAACTTACCAACTGTAATTTTTTTAGACTTAAGCATTTGGCAGACATTTTCTTGAAAAATATAGAAGAAATAAGCTTTTTTCCTGAAGAAGTTACTTCAAGAAACAGCTGATAGTATTCATTGCCAAGAGTAAAATCAAAGCTTTTAAGTAAAAACTAGACTTTTGGAAAACTTGTGTTTCCCACTTTAAGCTTGATAGCTTGATAACACTTGATAAAGATTTTTCAAATAACACTGATGTTGATATTGGCAAATGCACTTTTAGTTATTTAAGGAAATTCTTAACATTTGGTAGACCTGCAAAACTTGTATTTTCCAAATGAACAATTCATGGAATTACAAAACCATGCTTGGGTAAAGGATTAATTCAAAGTGCAAGATAGACCAATGGATTTAATGTAATTCTGTATAAAAAGTTCATTGATTTGGTTACATATCCATGTTGTGACTAAATTTTGAGAAATTATCACTTACTGAGTTTTGGTGCAGAATCTGGGGAGAATACCTGCAGTAATCTGAAAAAGCTATTAAAAGACTCCCTTTTCCATCTATGTGTCTGTGTATGGCAAGATTTTCTTCATATACTTCAACTGAAACAATACCATGTAACTGATGGAGTGCAGAAGCGGATGCCTAGTTCTGTTTTATCAAGCCATACATTAAAGAGACTTGAAAAAGAAAAGTAAAACTGAGTCACTTTTCTCACTAATCTTTTTGTTTAGGAAAAATTGTCATTTTCCATAAGAATATATTATTTATGTTAATATATAATCATTATTTTTTAATTATCTAATATTATAAAAATTTCTAGTTTGACTTGTAATACAGTAAATATTGACACATATAACCTTCATAAAGACTCTTTTAGGGGCCTCAATAATTTTTTTTTTTTTTTGCGGTACTGGCGATTGAACTCAGGCATTCTACCTCTGAGCTACACCCCCAGCCCTATTTTTTATTCTTTATTTTGAAACAGGGTCTCACTAAGTTGTGGAGGGCCTAAGTAGCTGAGGCTGGCTATGAACCTGTGATCCTCCTGTCTCAGCCTCCCAAGTACTGGGATTATAAGCGTGTGCCACAATGCCTGGCTACAATAAATTTTTAGGATTGTAAAAATTCTGAACTGATCTAATTCAATTAATTACTTCAGAATTATAAAATTGCATTTGGTTGAGTTTGTATCAGTTTTCCTTTCATATTTTCCTTAAACTTTATTTATTTATTTATATTTTGCGGTACCGGGGATTGAACGCAGGGGCGTTCTACCTCCGCGCTACACCCCCGGCCCTATTTTTTATGCTTTATTTTGAAACCGGGTCTCACGAAGTTGTGGAGGGCCTCACTAGGTAGAGAGAAAGAGAGAGAGAGAGAGGAGAGAGGAGAGAGAGAGAGCATGCGCGCGCGCTGAGGTTGGCCGCGAACCCGGATCCTCCGGTCTACGCCTCCCAAAGTATTGGGATTACAAGCGTGCGCCACCACGCCCGGCTTCCTTAAACTTTAAAAATAATATTTTTGGTCGGGCGTGGTGGCGTACGCTTGTAATCCCAGTACTTTGGGAGGCGGAGACTGGAGGATCCGGGTTTGCGGCCAGCCTCAGCTGTGTTTCTCTGTCTCTCTGTCTTTCTGTCTCTCTGTCTCTCTGCCTCTCTCTCTCTCTCTCTCTCTCTCTCTCTGTCTCTCTCTCAGTGATGCCGTCCACAACTTCATGAGACCCGGTTTCAAAAAAATAAAGTATAAAAAATAGGGCCGGGGATGTAGCGCGGAGGTAGAACGCCCCTGGGTTCAATCTCCGGTACCGCAAAAAAAAAAAATATGTTTTTGTTTCTTTAGGCTAGATTAAAACACTAGTTGTAACTTGGATAAATCGAATCTATAAAAATAAACGTTTGTGAGCCAGGCATGGTGGCGCACGCTTGTAATCCCAGTGCTTGGGAGGCTGAGACTAGAGGATCCAGGTTCGTGGCCAGCCTCAACTACTTAGTGAGGCCTCCGCAACTCAGTGAGACCCTGTTTCAAAATAAAGAATAAAAAATAGGGCTAGGGGTGTAGCTCGGAGGTAGAATGCCCCTGGGTTCAATCCCCAGTACCGCAAAAAAAAAAGTTTATGGCACATAAAGTTTCTAATTTTCAAATTTAAAGTAGGAGACATACATGACAAGTATATACTAATCTCCTTGAATAGAGGGGAGAATATATTTATAGAACTAGCATATCTCTCTCCAAAATGCAAAAGGTAACTGAGAAGTTAACAAACAAACATTAGAGATGTAGCATTTGGACCTGGGTGGACCAAAGAAACCAAACCCTCTCTGCCCAATGCTCTTAATGAGGCTCTTGGGACCAGTCCTAGAACTACAGGGTGTGCCCAGCAGAGAGTTAATGTTTATTCTGTAAAGAACTGGTGTTGAAAATCAAAAACACCACAGAAAAATTATTTTCCAAAGCCTGCATTTATATCTTTGTTTTGCTCATGCCTCAAATATTTTCCAGCTAATAGAGAAAGAGAGATCTACGATTTGCCTGGTTGTAGACATCTATAGGCAGAGATTACATCTGTCTTAATTCATTGTAATGAGAAGAGCAAAGTACTTAATCTACTCAATAAATTGCACCTGCCAAGTGTCAGGATTGAAGGATGAAACAAATGCCTCCGATGGCAGATTTATTGAGCCTCAGAACTGCTGTCTTGAATCACTACTAGCATATGTAGCTCTGCCTTCCTGCCTTGACACATGTGAAAGTACATACTAGAATGCAAGCACCAAATGTACCTGACAATGTACAGCTCAGTGTTCTTGGGACCAAAACAGCTTTATTTTCTAAGTACTATATTAGGGGCCATATTTACTCTGATTACATGTTTAGGGTTGTGTAGATGATAGTTTAAGCAATGGAAGACACAGATGCAATATGGAGCAGTGACCAATTTAGCATAGGAGCATTCCTTCTTTTGTTCCCCTGTGCTGGTGAATTAAACCCAGAGATTCATGCATGCTAGACAAACACTCTATTTTTCAAATTTAGTTGAACTGATTGAATCAGGATTGTCTGTGTCTTGCTACCACTGTACCACTTAGACTCATTGTAGAAACTAATCACCATGGGAGATCGGAAACTTAATCTCTAGGTTAAAATGAAATGCATACCATTTCTTTTCTTTGCTTGGATTATAAATCAAGCCTATTTCCCCAAACCTTAAGATAGTTTATGGCACATAAAGTTTCTAATTTTCAAATTTAAAGTAGGAGACGTACATGACAAGTACATACTAATCTCCTTGAATAGAGGGGAGAATATATTTATAGAACTAGCATATCTCTCTCCAAAATTCAAAAGGTAACTGAGAAGTTAACAAACAGACATTAAAGATGTAGCATTTGGACGTGGTTGGACCAAAGAAACCAAACCCTCTCTGCCCAGTGCTCTTAATGTAAGGTTTTCCCCTCTTTATTTTCAGGAACAGTTCTTGTTCTTACCTGTTTGGCTTTCCTAGTTTGTGGTTGCTTATGCAATGCATTTCATTTATCATTGAATTGAACATATTAGACCATTTTCTGCTTATTTCCACCCAATAAATTTTATTGAGTGCCTATACCAGGTATGAATTTGAATATAGTCCTTAATACATTCTCATGACTTATATCTCTGATCCTTCTCTCTCTCTTTCTTTCTCTCTTTCTTTCATCTATTTATGTGTCTATCTATCTATGTTTGTCATCTGGCCCTCTTGCTCACTCTGTCCTTTGTCCAGTACCTGGCCTTGTCACTGTTCTATCACAGAGGCAGGTTATCCAAATTTTCCATAGAAAGGTAGAGGGAGCATTAATCACAGATACACCAGAATTACTAAATACTAGAATTTTATAATAAGATAGAATTGAGAAGAAACCATTTAATTACCATTTTCTATTATCAACACACAAATCTTTTTCTCCTCTCAATCTCTACTTGACATTTCCTATCCCCAGTTCTATATTATTTTGGTCCCAAACCTGAAAGACTATCAGAAAATCTTGGGAGGCTTTAAAAATAAAAATAATAGTTTTACAGGCAGAAACTGGACATATTCCGATTCTGCCCGTTTTTTAAATATACGATCCATTTAAAAAACTGCCCATTTGTTTTATATATGATCCATTTAAAAAACTAGCTTCAGCTGGGTGTGGTGGCATGCACTTGTGATTAATTCCAGTACTTGGGAGGTTGAGACAGGAGGATCACAGGAACAAGGACAATCTCAGCAACATATCAAGACTCTCAACAACCTAGCGACATCCTGTTTCAGAATAGAAAGTAAAAAGTGATGGGGATATAGCTCGGAGGTAGAATGTCTCTGGGTTCAATCCATAGCAAGGAAGGAAGGAAGGGAGGGAGGGAGGGAAAGAAAGAAAGAAGAAAGAAAGAAAGAAGAAAGAAAGAAAAAGAGAAGAAAGAAAGAAAGAAGAAGAAAGAAAGAAAGAAGAAAGAGAAAGAAAGAAAGGAAGAAAGAAGAAGAAAGAAAGAAAGGAAAGAAAGAGAAAGAAAGAACCAGCTTCAGATGAATCTTCCCAACACTCTGCGTTGTATCTTTTTGCCTACTTGTTATTGGTAGCTTCAGTACTTAGTAGCTATAAGCAAGTTACTTGTCCCCTTCAGTTTTGTCCATTTTTCAGCAAGTATATATTAAGTGCTTACCATACGGTAGAAACTATTATAAATACTGGAGGTATATTGGCAGTGGTGAAAAAGATGACAAAGAGCGAGCCAGGCGTGGTGGTGCATGCCTGTAGTCCCAGTACTTGGGAGGCTGAGACAGGAGGATTGCAGGTTTGAGGGCAGCCTCAGCAAGGAGTGAGACTCTCATCGACCTAGCAAGACCTTGTTTCCAAATAAATAAAATCCGTCTAGGGGTGTAGCTCGGAGGTAGAATGCCTCTGGGTTCAATCCCCAGTACCACACACACACAAAAAGATGACAAAGAGCAAATGTTACATACATTATGTTTTATGTTTAGTAATAATAAGTTTATGTGTTTGTGGGGGGGAGAAAGAGATACACAAGAGCAAGGGAGAGAGAGAATATGAATATCTCAGAGGCCATGAAAAAAATCAAACAAGCTAAGAGCTTTGCAGTGGTAGAAGTAGTGGTAGAGGGTACATTTTCTGTGCTTAGAGAAGACTTCTGTGAGGAAATAACCTTTCATCCAAGACTTGAATTAAGGAAATAAATGTACTGTGCAAATATTGAGCAGAGAAAGCAAGGTGTAGAATAGAAGATATGGCCATGATTAAGATCTTGGATGTCATTCTCAGTGCAATGGGGGAGCTATATGAGGGCTTCTTTTATTTGTTTGAAACAATAGAGTACTGTGACCTGATTTGTATTTTTAGAAGGTCAACTCAGTGTTGTATACAGCATACGTAGAAGGGAAGAATGGAAGCAGAGTCTATTTAGAAGGGTGTGATTGGAATCCAAAAAAGAGATGATCCTGGAAGTTAAAAAAGAATTCATTTCTGGTTCCAGGGACAACAAAATAGCTTGTATGAGAGGGACTCTTCTGCCAAGAACAACTATAAAGGTGGAATAAAATAGACAGCAACAGATTGAAGGCATTGAAGGCGTAAGAGAGGAACCCAGGCATGAGAACTCAAGTGGCCGCACTCCTGGGGAAGACTGCATGGGATGAGCCCCACGTTCGCTCACACTGGCTTGAGCCTGAGGTCTTTGTCCACTCACATCATAGGGACAGAGGCCCAGTGCAAAGTGGTGGAGGTGGGGGATGGTTGTTTTCCTTTCCCTTGGCTAGAGACATAGAAGTTGGATCTTGGAACTAGGTTTAGAGGAAAGAACTGCAGACAAATGCATCTGAACTTGTGCATACAGTTTTCAGTGTGGGGTTGCCAACCCTTAGTTATCTGTAGCACAGAACACAAGTCCTATCAACCAAGCTGAAAGCTTCAGTTATGAGGTAAAACAGCTAATTGAAGATTTCTCAGTCTTATTCTGGAGAGGTCAGAGTTCAAGGACAAACACCGTGGAAAGGTACTGCAAACACGCCAGGCTTTCATTTGAGACCCAGAAAGATTTACCTTGAGAGTAAGGGAAATTCAGAAGATCACCCCCCAAAAAAGACTAAAGTGGTGCTCTAAATGATGCAAGGCAGTTTTTTCTTGTGGTATTGGGGGATCGAAACCAGGGGTGCCCTGTCACTGAGTTACATCCCCAAACCTTTTTATTTTTTGAGACAGGGTCTCAGTTGCTGAGGTGGACTCAAACTTGTGATCCACTTGCCTCAGCCTCCAGAATAGCTAGGATTATAGACGTGCACTCTGTGCCTACCAGAAGAAAGCTAATTTACTCTGGAGAAAGATGGCATCAGAATGCTACAAATTTTCATAAACAATATACGTTATTCAATCAGAATTCATCAAGAAAGATCAAATGACTCAAAGAAAAATAAAAATGACAATGGAAGGAGAAATCAATCAAAATTGAAATATATCTGGAAAGTAATGGTAATGAAAAAATACAACATATAAAACTTGTGTGTAGAGAAAACAGGCTTAAATGTGCTTTTGTGTATTTTTTAAAAAGAATAAAGGCTGGAAATCAGTGATCAAAACTTTAATCTCAACAAGCTCTGAAAAAGTTACAAGCTGCAAGTAGAAGGAAAGATATAATGAGGAACATAAATTCAATCAAATTGGAACAAATGTATACTAGATTAAAAAGCAGAACTAAAAGTTGACGTCTTAAAAAAAGATTAATACAGTTGATAAACCTCTTGCACAACTATTCAAGAAGAAAAAAAGATGATAAATTAGCAATATCAGGAATGAAGAAGAGACCAATCCCATTCACCATGTCAACACTGAAGATCCTGTCTCTATCACTCTGAACTTCATCATGAAGTATTACAGTGCACCAATAAAAATGAAAAAAAGGAATAACTTAAGATTGATAAATTTGAAAATTAGTTGAAATGAGAAAATTCTTTGAAAAATATTACAACACAAAAAAGAAACATCTGAATATCCTGATGGATACTGTTGAATTTGAATCTATAACTAAAAATCTTCCCCTTTCAGTGCCATTTTTTAATTGGGTGTCTCTTTCTTATGGATTTTAAAGATTTTTAAAAGTATTTTGTGGATGAGAGTCCGTATCATGCAAATATCTTTGCCCATTCTGTGGTTTGTCTTTTCATTCTCTTAAATTACAGTTTATCCCCTGAAATAGGAAAGAAAGTAGAGTATATGGGTATTAGTAATTAGGTTGGCCAGTTTGGTGGTAAGAAAATGAGTTTCCTGTGTCTATTTCTTGTTTTCTCATATTGTAAAGTAGGGATAGTATTATAACCTAAAACACAGTTCTTGGGAAGATTAACTATCTAAATGTACATAAAACTTTTAAAACAGGGACTAATACATATTAATTATATTCTTAAGAAGTGTTGACTACTTTTTACTTAAAAAAAAAATTATAGTGCTTCACTATTATCATCTGATAAAAGTCTAAATTCCTTAACATAGATTCACCCCTTCTACTTCTTGGCTCCAACAACCTTTCTCAGCCTGTTTTTCTTCTAGTAAAAATTATTTTGTCAATAGGAAAGGAACTGCTCAAATTAGCACAATTTATTAACAGAGAATTCCATACATACCAAGGGCAGGAAACTAAGTGCAGCCCAGTTCTCTATGTATCAAAATTAATAAATCAGGAAGCAGAACTTTCCCCACATTTCTTATCAGCCACAGCACAATCTCCTGTGCCTAATTTTCTTTGCATGACAATATCACCTGCTTTGTAGTGGTGACATTGTAGCCTTTTGATTTAAGACACCACTACTAGTCTCTTTTAGAGGAAATTTCAAGATAAATTCTTGAGACTGCTGGCCAACCAGTGGCTCACCTCTCCCTTCCTCTGTTCCAGTCAACAATAGCTTATTGTCCATTCTCTCAGGCTTACTCAGAAGGAACAGTGGACTGAGAACTGGGCAAACTGAAAGAGTATGCTGAGCATCATAGGCATATCAACCAACATGCTAACTATACCAAGCCATTCATTTTCTCCCCAGCAGAACTGCTGCTTCTAACCTGACTGGTTTCATCACTGTCTAGATTGACTTCTTTTGGACCTTTCTATCTAAAAGTTTGGCAGAATCACTAGATTTTCACTAGACTTTTAGCTATTTCATGCCCTCCCCTTTACTGGTGGTTGGCCGTCATGCATGTTGATAGTGCCACCTTAATTCCCAACTGCCATTGCAGTGTTTTGGTTTTCCATATATTCAGTGTTCACGATTTTTTCTGGAGATTTGTGAAAAGGTTGAGTGAAATTGAAAGATGAATTTTAAAATTCTCTCTACAAATATGACCTCATATTCTTTCATTCTAATTAGAGTGGCTAAGAAATAATTTGGAGTATAAAATAGTCTGGTTAATCTCAACTATTGAAAGGTGTTAATAACTCTTTTCAGTAAAATAAAATTATTCACAAGCAAGAATTATTTGTTTCTATGATTATGTGCTAGAACATGCTGATTTCTGGGTTTCTCATTTTGTTTTGTGGTGCTGAGAATTGAACCCAGGGCTCCTGCATGCTGGGCAAGCACTCTACCACTGACCCTACACCGCTAACCCTTGTTGTTGTTGTTTTTCTTTTTTCTTTTCTTGTTGTTGTGTGTTTGTTCTAATTTAAATATTTGGTAATAAACCGGGCATGGTGGCACAGGCTTGTAATCCCAGTACTTGGGAGTATGAAACCGGAGGATCTGGGTTGGCGGCCAGCCTTAGCTACTTAGTGAGGCCTTCAGCAACTTAGTGAGATGCTGGATAAAATATATATATATTTGGTAATAGTTGTTAGAATTCTCTGACAGCTCTAAATTCAGTAGCTCATAATTTGAGTGTATGATTAATCATGCAATTTGGGGTTCATTATCAGTGGTGTAAAACCTCCCTCTGGAAGGATAGAATGGGAATTTCTCTTAAGTGGTGTTACAGTGATTATTCTTGAGAGAGGACTCTGTTCCTCATGCTTCATAAGGGGACTCATTTTAATGAGCATGTTGACTTTGGGTATTGAAAGTAGAGAGTTTTATAATATGATTAAATTGTATGATTAAAAAGAAGTCTCTAATGCAAGTAACTCATTAATATTTTGTCCCGTCAGAGGATAGAAAGTTACATATGCTGTACTCTACACCTTCTGAAAAAGAAAACATATACTCTATATACAAAATTTACCTATTTTAGCCACTTAAATATTTTTCTTAGTGTTTATTAAATGTATATTTTGAATGAACATTTTAATTTTTTTCATATTTGATTCTTTCTTCCTTTTAGGGTAGAGCCTGGATCAGAGTAGCACTCATGGAAAAACATTTATCTGAATACATCTCTACAGCTCTGAGAGACTTCAAGACAACCAGGTTTAAGAGCCCTTTTAATTTTCTAATACTTGTTTGAAAGAATAACCTGAAAACTTAGAAATTAGAATACAATGGAAAGTCATTTAGTTCCTAAAGTTCTTGACTATTGTATTTCCTCTTTTCTTACTGCTAAGATAAATCCACTGTCCTCTCAAGAAAATGTAATTTGTCAGATAAACATACATCTGCCTTGGTTTATGTAAAAGATACACATTATAGCTGGAACATCCTTTTTCTGGATCATTTCTGACTCTCACTTTTTCAACACTGAAGCCTCATTCTTCCGTTGACTTTTTCCCTGGTTAATTTAAAGAATGATCTATGAAATTCCTGTAAAGATTCCTATAGCATCCTTTCTCCTTTCACACCACAGTGTTTACTTATTTCTTTGCTTATAAATAAATTAAATGAATCATTTACTTCTCTATTTGTTGCTGTTGAAAAAACATTTCTCCATATCAAAAATATTTATAAATGAAAATATTTAATGAATTCAGTACCTTAGACATGTACTGTCTAATGCCATTAACCGCAAGCCACTGTATATGTTTAAATTAATTAGGATTGCATAATATTCCAAATTTAGTTCTTCAGTTGCTGTATCACATTTAAGGTGTGCTCATTAACCACATGTGGCTAGTGGATAGCACAGAAATAGAACATTTTCTTCCTCACAGAAAGTTCTGTTGAGCAGTTCTGCCTTAGGATACTTCTAAATTGCCACACTCATTTCTACCTTACTAGTCCTATTTCTGCAAGAGAAGACAATAGTGACAACTATAAGCCAGTTTTTTAAATTTGTAGACCTTTATTGGTGCATTATAATTATATATCATAGTGAGATTCAAAGTGATACATTCATACATACACATATCTCTTTGTTATAAACCAGTTTTAATAAAGGAAATTAGGCACAAAGAGCTCATATATCAGGAATCTTAAAACTTTCATGTCCTGATGCAGTGCTTGACATTCTGGGTTTTGATAAAATCTGGACATTTCTTATGACACATTCTTTTAGAAAACTAGCTGCTATAGTATCTTTACTTAATACACCTCTTTCTTTGTAGATAATATAGTAAACTTTTAATTTAGGAAATAGAAATATTATAAAATTGACCAGAATAGAAAGACTTTTAGCTAAAATTAATATTTGCATAAAATAAATCTGATATATATTTATTATTTTTTCTAGCAACATGATATTCTTGGGATACATCTAAAGATGGACAATGAGATGATAATAAACTCTTCCACCTTTGAAACAAAACTTATTAACTGAAATACTTGTTTATCACTAGTAAATAAATATTATGATAAAAAATAAACATTGAGGATACTGAAGCTTTGGAAATAAAAATAACACATAGCATCAATCTAGTAGATGAAACCTAAAAGTCCCAAATTAATAAAAACCAAGTTTATATTATAATCATCTTTTTTGCAATTATAATATTACATCTTTTCTAAAGAGAAATTAAAACAGTAATCTTTCTAAGCTATTAGTCTTGTTTCTTAGTTAAAATGATTGGGTGGGGTAGAAATAATTCTTAAATTGATTATTTTTAGAACAAATAGTTTAAATATTTAAAGGGAAGTTTTTTTTGCCTTGTTCTTAGGTGTTAGCCATGCTTTTTGACAAAAAGGAAATGATTCATCTCTAAAAAAGTCTATGAAGTAAAAATATTCTTATAATAATACATAAACATAAATCTATTCAAACAGAAATGTAGCTAAATATATATATATACACACTCACATACATACATATACATTTATCCAAATAATAGTTTTTAAATGTGAATATAGTGGCTTTGTAATTCTGAAGAAAGGAAGTAAGTAGGAATTTATTTCAGAATTGTCATCTTAGAAAGTAAAAAAGGTAAAAAATGAGAGCTTTTTTTTTTGCTATTCCTATTATTTTTACTGAAATAAAAACCAATGAAATTTTTAAATTATAAACAAATTCGAATGCAAACCTTTGGCCAAACAAATATATTTAGAAGATTAGGTTTGTAAAATACAAGCAAAGTATTGGAAAGAGTATAGTTGTGCCTTACCTTTTATCTAGATGCTTCCTGAGATAAGTGATTCTAGAAGAATGAAAAATAATCTAATCCTTTAGGAATCTTCAGAGTATCAGAACCAAGTGGATTTTGCTAGTTCTGTCTTACTTCACAGACAAAGAGTAATGATACCTGTTAAAATAGTGATCCAAGTGTTTACCCCAGTACAGGGGGAGGAGCTACATGAGCTGAGGCCTGGACTTTGAAGGCACTAATCAGTGAAAATCCAAGGACAAGCGTGGGTGGAGGAAGGGTGGGGAGCAGAAATACAAGTTTTCTTGGAGTTCATGACTGTGGCTTCAAAGTATTAGAGAAATTCATGTGATCTTTTTGCTAAGGTGGAGGATGTTTTGGGGAGCAATTAAAAAAAAACTTGGATAGTTTTATGGTTTAGGATTGGAAAGAAATTGGGAAATAGAAAGCCAGAGTTGGGAAATAAGGAGTGAGGATTAGAATCGAAGCTAAAAAAAAAAGTGTGGGGGGATTGCATTGGTAGGTTTCTAGGAAGTCCAACATGAGAAGTAAAGTTAAAAACTGAATTGATGGGTTACTCTCTTCCAGGGACTCCTCCCCCATGTGTGGTGGGAGCTGTTTTTGTTTTGTCTTTTCTTGGCTTAAAATAATCTTTATACTCTATAAAAAACAAACTTAACTGATTTGCTCAGTCCTATTTTTTATTCTTTATTTTGAAACAGGGTCTCACTAAGTTGCAAAGGGCCTCACTAAGTAGCTGAGGCTGGCTGTGAACCCAGATCCTCCGTTCTCAGCCTCCCAAGTACTGGGATTACAAGTGTGCACCACCACACCCGACTGCTCAAAATTTTAATTTCTCTCCACCCACAAACTGAAAAATGACTAGAAAAGTTAATCTAAAAATTATGAATGCGATATTTAAGATAAGATTGAAACTATTTTGGTATGAATCTGAAGTAACAAATATGGACAAATTCGAAGTAACGGATATGGAAAATACAAAGATAAAATTAACTCTTTGGAAACCCATGTATTACTTTACAGTTACACCACAGTCTTCAATTTATTATGACAAAAGTTGCATTCTGAAGAAATGTTAATTTTCACAGTATTTTAGTACAAGGGAAGGCGTAAAGTATGAAATAAAACTTTGTATATTACTAATCTGTCACAAAGAGAAAGTGAATTGATAAGCACTTTTTTTCAATTACAGAAATGTAGATAGAATAGTAGTATGTTACCAAAATCTCTCAGGAGTCAAGAAGGAGTTTTAGAATATGACTATGCATAAAATTGTACATTAAAGTAATCCTCCCAAATCTGAGGATTCATTTCCCATGGTTTCACTTACCTATGAAAATATTGAATGGAAAATTCTGGAAATAAACAGTTCATAAGTTTTAAATAACTTTGGTTACAATCTATTATTAATAATCATCCTATTTTATTATTAAAATTGTTAATCTTTTACAGTACCTAATTTTTAAATTAAACTTTATCATAGATGGAAAACATGTAGGAAAAAATATAGTATATGCAGTTGCTCCTTGGTTTATGTCCCACTAAATGTGTGGTAAGTTGAAAATATTGTAAGTCAAAAATACATTTAATACACCTAACCTACCAAATATCATAGCTTAGCCTAGCCTACCTTAACATTCTCAGAACACTTATATTAGCCTACAGTTGGGCAAAATCATTTAACGCAAAGTCTCTTTTATATATGACAATCATGTGACTGTATGACTAACTGGGAGCTGCAGCTCACTGCCACTGCCCAGCATTGCAAGAGGATTAAACTGTGTATTGCTAGCCTAGGAAAAGATCAAAATTCGCAGTGTAGTTTCTACTGAATGCATATTGTCTTCTCAGCATCCTAAGTCAGAAAATCAGAAGTCAAACCATTGTGAATCAGGGGCTGTTTGTATAGGGTTTGATATTATCTTCAGTTTCAAGCATCCACAGAGGGTATTGAAATATATCCCTCATGGATAACAGGAGGCTACTATATTAAGATGAGAAATAAACATTATTGAGAATGGCTTTTGGATTGCTGCCTCACAGCCTATTTTAAAAATAAAAACTCCAAATGGAACAGACTTAAATGTAAAACTCTTAGAAGGAAACATAGATGTAAATCTAATTTATATAGATATAAATTAGGCAATAGCCAGGTGTGGTGGTGTATGCTTGTAGTCTCAGTACTTGGGAGGCTGAGACCGGAGGATCCAGGTTTGCGGCCAGCCTCAGCTGCTTAGTGAGGCCCTCCACAACTTAGTGAGACCCTGTTTCAAAATAAAGAATAAAAAAAAAAGGCTGGGGGTGTAGCTCGGAGGTAGAATGCCCCTGGGTTCAATCCCCAGTACCACAAAATAAATAAATAAATAAATAAATAAATAAGGCAATAGTTCCCCAGATAGGATACCAAATGTACAATGAAGGAAAAATGGATAAATTGGACGTAATCAAAATTAAAACCTTTGTGCTTCCAAATACGCCATCAAGAAAGTAAATAGAATGAGAAAATTTTTACAGATCAGATAAGGGACTTATATCTAGAATGTATATATAGAACTTTTACAACTTGTTAATAAAAAGATAACCTATTTAAAAATGGGGAAACAATCTAAATAAACGTTTCTCCAGTGAAGGTATACAAATGGCTAATAACACCATAATAAAGCCCATCATCATTAGCCATAAAGGAAATGCAAATCAGAACCATAATGAGATACTATTGCATATCAACTAAGATGGCTATACACAAAGGATCATATGATAATGAAAGTAGAGGAGAACTTGGAAAACTGGATCCCCCATACATTGCTGCTGGAAAAGTAAAATGGTATAGCCACTTTGAAAAGTGTTAGGGCAGGCAGTTCCTGAAAAGGTTCAGTATACAGCTAGCATATGACCCAGCATAGTACATGACCACTAGGTGTGTGCGTGTGTGTGCCTGTGTCTGTGTATATATCTATAATGTCTGTCTCCAAGAGAATTGAAAACATGTTTGCAAAAAAATTGTATACAGATCTTCATAGCAACATTATTCATAATAGTCAAAAAGTGGGAACAACTCAAATGTCCATTAACTGATGAGTGAATAAATAAAATATGGTATATACATTCATTGGAATATTATTCAGCATAAAAAGGAAGGAGGTACTGATACATGCTACAAAGTGGATGAACCTTGAAAATGTGCCAAGTCACAGAAGCCAGTCACAAAAGACCAGATTGTATATGATTCCATTTATTTGAAATACCAAGAATAAGTAAACCTATAGAGACAGAAATTAGGTTAGTGGTTTTGTAGACTGGGGCTGGGGGAGTGGTTGGAGGGAAATAAGCCTGACTGCTAATGGATTCATTTTGGGATGTTAAAATTGATTGAGGTGATAGCGGCATCCACTAGAAACCATACAATTGCACTTTAAATGTACTTTATACGGGTCAGTGTGTGGAATGTGTACTAAACTGTTTAAAAAAAATTAAAGGCTTACTGAATTTATATATGGGGCATAAAAGGTAAATACTATAGGCTTTTATAACTAAGGAAGAAAATCAAGTTCTACTATTGCACAGGGAAAACATAAAATCTCAAATGTAAGGTTGTAATAGTTCCACATATACCTAGAAACAAGTAAGAAAAAGCTTCAGGATATATATGGAATTTTTCTATACTAAGATAAAATAATCTTCCTTCTCTTACATAGGAATATGTGGCCTAAGAGTAATAAGTGTTCTAACTGCCATTTAAAAAGGCTACTTAGAGAAAGGTAGATATTTCCATTGATTTATTAGTAAAAGACCTCCTTTTCTTTTCTTGTTTGTTTTTGAGTTTTTTCTCCTTGATATCTGACTAAATTTATTAGCTTAGCATTAATTCTGTCATCACTCCCTCCTTTGGATCAGTCTTCATTTTCTCTTTGTTTCCTAAGGAAACCATAATTCCTAGAGCTCTCTACAGGGAATGAAGTTTCTATACAGGTTCTCTCTCTCTCTCTCTCTCTCTCTCTCTCTCTCTCTCTCTCTCTCTCCCTCCCCCCCTCGCCTCCCTCCCTCCCTCCTTCCCTCCCTCCCTCCCTCCTTAATCTCTCTGGAGAATAATACGTGATGGCAAAGTTAAAGAAGATAATTCGCTTAAAGCAATTATAACTGTACTTGGTAGACTTGGCATTCAACAAATATTATTATTTTAATGCTATGTGGATGTATGATCAGACTTACGTGGGCTAAGGTTTCAGTTTAAATACTTGAGAATACCTTTCTTAATGACTCCAAAATTGTGATCTTGTTTTTTCTCTCCCTCAAAAAACTGTTTATATGCATTCATCATCATCATCTATACTTATCTTTTTCTATTGTTTCTATTGCCTGTCTATTCCCCTAGACTCTAAGCTCCACACAGAGAGACCCTGTCCAGTTTGTTTCTGTGTGTGTATGTGTGTGTTACTGGGGACTCCACCCATGGGCATTCTACCTCTGAGCTATACCCCCAACCCAATTTTATTTTTTGTTTTGAAAAAAAGGTCTCACTAGGTTGCTGAGAGTCTCACTACTTGCTGAGACTGTCCTCCAACCTGTGATCCTGCTGTCAGCTTCCCAAGTACTGGGATTACAGGCATATGCCACCTAGGCATAGTTCTCATCACGGAATAGGAATTTTATATATTTTTTGATAAAAAAATGATGAATCTCACATCTTAGCAAGACCTTTGAAAATTTACATATTGGTCAGTTTCTCATTCTCGTTCAGTTGGGCTTTAAAATCAATTTAATGTTTATTTATAATGCTATAATCTGTTTTGCATGTCATAAGGGAGAATTTTCTAATATCTCTCCATTATAGTTTTATATTTATAGATTAAATTGGGGAAGAGGCCAAGAATGTTGATTATGATGTTTCTTTGGCTTATAAGATGAGTTCTCTTTTATTTTAATACTGTATTTTCAGAGTATAAAAATAACATCTGACTCTCAAAAAAGGAAAATTTGAAGGATGGTACTGTGTAGTAGTAACAATCTATATTGATTATTCATCTTTGATCCCATCCAAATGATATTTGTTATTGAATGACCTGAAAGGTCTTAAAGTAGTCTTACAGAATGAACACTAATATATGGCATTGTAGGAATATATTTCAATTAGAGTTAAATTATATATGATAAGAGAAAAAGTATGTGATCATATAAGGGCTTTACTTTAAATACTTTTGTAGTCACTACTGTCTAGCCAACATTTAAATAACTGGAAAAAGTATACCTAGTAAAAACTGGATGGGTTTTTTCCCAAGATCATAGTAATATCAAATAGTTGCTTGTAAATTTTTTTGCTTATAAAATATAAAACTGTAATGATATAGTCCAATAATATATGTGTCTAGAAATAAGTATTTGAATGGAGGTTTTATATATTTTTTTTACCTTGGTACTTTCAATATTTATAATATGTTCTTGGAATTCAGTACACTGTTTTGGTTAGATTCTTCTCATAAAAATATTTTCTTTAGAACAAAAAATATTTTTAACAAAAGAAAGAGATTCTTTAGTGTATACATTATCACTGGATTAGTCACTTCAGGCTCTACTCTTGGCTTTTTTATTGCATAACCTTAGTTATATAAGCAAAGTTTATTAATATTCCTGTTACTCTATGAGATAAAATTAAAGGGTTGAGATTTTATCTTTTGATGCCTTTGAAAGTGATAACAGGAATCAAATTTTCAGTTAAAATTTTTGATTATGGTGGTTTGATTAAAAGAATAAAATATAGCCAGGTATCATGGCTCATGTCTGTAATCCCAGTACTTCAGAGGCTGAGACAGGAGGATCACAGATTTGTGGCCAGCCTCAGCAACCTAGTGAGGCCCTCCGCAACTTAGTGAGACCCTGTTTAAAAAAATTTAAAAATGGGGCTGAGAGTGTAGCTCAGGGGTAAAATGCTCCTGAGTTCAGTCCCCAGTACCACACACAAAAGAAGAATAAAATATTAATTTTCCAAACAGCTTCTACCTCTTTAGTACACATATGATTAAGTATTTGATTAAATGATAAAAATATTATCTTTTCCTCTTTATTCAATTCAATATTCTTTTAGATGCTAAATTATTTTTAAATATATTATTTGAAACTTAGAAGTATATTTTCTGAAAAAATACTTTTTCCTTAGCCAGTAATAATAAGAAATTCAGCATATAACAGTCTTTTTTTTTTTTTTTTTT
>PVJS01040739.1:0-18290 GCA_004027185.1 Glis glis
GAGGGAGAGAGAGAGAGAGAGAGAGAGAGAGAGCGAGCAAGCGCACAGGCTGGCCGTGAACCCGGATCGTCAGGTCCTGTTTTGAAATAAGAAATAAAATCAGTCTGGGGCTGGAGATCAGAGGTAGAATGCCTCTGGGTTCAATTCCCAGTACCACAAAAAAAAAGATTATACATTTTACCTACACACACACACACACACACACACACACACACACACACACACGGAGACTACAAGGAAACAAATACAAAATATTAACACTGATTATTACTAAGTGATCATTTTTCTTCATAATTTTTCAAATATTTTTAAATTTTATTCATCATCAAGAATTAATCACTAAACAAGCTTCTAAAACTTTAGAGGATAGAAAAAGCACCAGTGTAATCTGCCAATATGTATTAAATGCCTTGAGAAAAATTTTAGTATGTATGTATTTTTATTTACAATGAGAATATAACATGCCACGGTACAAGAAAAATTGTAAGAATGAAACTCCCACAGAAGTTTATTGAACAAAATGTATACTAAATCCTCCAATTAAAGACTCATAAAGTAGTTTCAGTGCTTTCTAACCTCCCTTCTCACAGCAGGGACTTAATCCCTCTAGGGGGATGCAAACCAACTTCAAAGAGAAGATTATGCCCAGACACTAGAACTGTACAAGGTAAGGTTTATATCTAAGTTTGCTCAGACACTTTGGTACACGTCAGAGTTGAGGATCCAAGGAACAAAGACTAATATTATGGTAGATTCTTTATGATCATCTAAAATAGCAAAAATAATTCACCAAATAGTATCAGTAAAAGGCAAACATAAAAGTCTTAAAACACACGAAGGTTGTAGAAGCAGACAAAAGGTATCTAAAATCAAGTATTTGGTGACAGCTAGTCACTGGAAATAGCAACTAGGAAATCTTAAAAATTCCCAAAGAAAGCAGGCAGTACCACAAGTTCTTTGTATACCCAAACTTTATTTGTATAATCTTTGGAAGGTTCCCCCTTCCATATTAGGAGTCTTAATGCAATTTCTAAACAGAACTGACAGGTCACATGTCTCTTCCCAATGGATGTCATGGGATGCTGGTCAGCATGCAGAGCCCATGTGGGGTCTATCCTCACTAGTGTACGCCCAAAAGTAATTAATGGAAAAAAGAGCCGTCTTTAAAGTTTAGTAGTATTTCTGACCAGCCTTCCTCACATATGTCATTTTATTAGCTCATTTTAAGTATGATATGAAGTATCTAATCACTTTATAAACTATGTTTTAAGTAGAGACATAGCATACCTTAGTAACTCAGCCTTATTGGTTTCCCAACTTTTATAAATCATAAATGAGGAATCAAAATTTAGAGTTTAACTTTTCTAGATACTAATCATCTAAGAGAAAATTTAAATCCTTTGAAAAGACATAAACATCAAAGGCAAAACTATAAATCGCTTACAAGAAAATATCTTTAAATTGGTAGATCAGAGAAAATATTGGTTAATTATACTATCTTAAGATCAAGAAGTTTTCATAAAAGATACTATAAACAGAGTGAAAGATATACCATAGATTGGAAGAGGATATTTGTAATACATATAGTTAATTGGTAGTGATAATATGTAAACATTTTCTTACCAATGAGGAAAAGGTTAATTTTAAAAATGAGCGAGAGGGCCGGTAATCCCAGTACTCGGGAAGCTAAGACAGGAGGATCACAGATTCAAGGACAGTCTCAGCAAGTAGTGAGACTCTCAGCAACCTAATGAGACCCTGTTTCTAAATAAAAATTTTTAAAAAATAGGGCTGGGAGTGTAGCTCAGAGGTAGAATGCCTCTGGGTTCAATCCCTAGTACCACCCACACACACACACACACACAAAAAAAATGAGCAAGAGATTTGAACAGGCACTTTATAAATGAAGATATTCAGGATGCCAATAAGTATATGTGATCAATTTTATTAGTCACCAGAAAAATAAGAATAAAAAGAACAAGAAGATACCATTATACAACCATCAGGCTGGCAAAAATCAAATCTCACTCTATCAAGGGCTGATAAAGTTGAAGAGCAATAAGGACTACTAAATACTGCAGGCAGGAATATAGACTAGCACAACCAATTTTGAAAAATAGTTTAGCATGATCCATTACTCAAGTATGTTAAATATCCTAAGGAAATGTATGCTTACATGCACCATGACTTATGAATAAGAAAGATTACATCAGCATTGATTTCAATGCACAGGACTTCAAATATTGTCAATAATAGAATGGATACCTAAGTTTGATGTAATTCTGTAGTGTGTACACAGCCATGAAAATAAATGACTGCAATCACATACAACATGAAGGACCCTTATGAACATAATCAAGCAAAAACAGCAGCAAAACTATATGGAGAGTAATTATTTCTCTATAAAATTTAGAAGCTGGGCATGGTGACACACGCCTGTAATCCCAGTACTTGGGAGACTGAGACAGGAAGATCACTGGTTCAAGACCAGCCTCGGCAACTTAGTGAGACCCTGTTTCAAAATAAAAAAAATAAAAGGGCTGGTGGTGCAGCTTTGGAGGTAGAATACCCGTAGGTTCAATCCCCAGTACCACAAAAAAAAAAAAAAATTTAGAAACAGAGCCAGGCCAGTGGTACACTGCACACCTGTAATCCTAGTACTTGGGATGCTGAAACAGGAGGATCACAGGTTTGAGGCCAGTCCATGGTAACTTAGCAAGACCCTGTTTCAAAATAAGAAATATTAAAAAAGGGTTGGGGTGTAGCTCAGAAGACGACCCTTGGTTCAATCCATAGTCACACACACACACAAAAAAAAAAATAATAATAATAATAATCAGAAACAGTCACAGTTATTCTTTTCAGGGAAGTATACTTTGTAGTAAAATGATGAAGATAAACAAAGGAATAATTATCATAAAAGTTAGAATAGTGCTAACCTCTGAAGAAAGGGAGGGAGGGGCTTCTGAGGTGCTGGCCAAACCCATCTCCTACATTTACAGGTCCTAGAAAGGGTATAAAGTGAGACCCATGGACCGTATGTCTGAATATTTAAATATTTAAAAGTTATAAAACAAGCTTACAAACTGCTAAATATATTCTATCCTCCTATCATGACAAATATACCTTTATAACTAACTGGAAGGGCCTGATTCACAGTGAGCACTTCTGGATTCCTTAGAGTTCCATGCAGAAAAGTGGTAGTTCAGAGACAGCTGGGCACCAGCTCACTGCACATCGCCCTCTTCTGCATCCCGCCATGGAAGGGGCCTCGCACATAAGCAGGCCGTCGTTCCCACTCACAATCACTCAGAGACCCTTAGGCCTTGGGGGAAATATATCAGCAGCACATACCACCTTGGGGAGGACAGACCCCAGGGGAGAGATTCACACTGGCTCTGGAAACAAGCTCCGGCCACTGGGCCAGGGATTCTGAGGTTCTGGGTATTTGAAAGTGTTCTATATGAAAGGGTTCAGGCTCCAAGTGGGCACATCCCATAGATGTCTTCTGACACTCGTGTCAGAAGAACAGGACCTGAGCAGAGCTCCCTATAATACAAGGATCTCTCTTGCCAGGACTAGTGTTTCCACAGAACCATGCAATACTGTATCTATTAACCTGGATAGTGGTAACACTGCCATTCTCTTTATACTTGTTAAACCATAGATAGAACTTTTAGGTACTTTCTCCACACAGAATGAGACACGTATCCTGTGCTTACTGATATCACGTATCATGTGCTTACTGATATGTACTGAGAAGGATACATATCACTTTTGAGAATTCTGCTGAAAATACATAATCTGAATCTAAGTGTGAGGATACAGACAGATACCAATCAAGGAAATTTGTTCTTTTCTTTTCTTTTTTAGTACTGGGGATTGAACCCTCAGGCATTCTACCTATGAGCAACACAGCCAGTCCTTTTTATTTTTTACTTTGTTGTTGTTGTTGTTGTTTTGCAGTACCGGGGATTGAATGCAGAGGCATTCTACCTCCACGCTACGCCCCCGGCCCTATTTTTTTATGCTTTATTTTTGAAACCGGGTCTCACGAAGTTGCGGAGGGCCTCACTAGGTAGAGGTAGAGAGAGAGAGAGACAGAGACAGACAGAGACAGAGAGAGAGAGAGAGGGAGAGAGGGAGAGAAAGAGAGAGATAGATAGATCGATCAATCGATCGATCGTGCGGGCACGTGCATGCGCACTGAGGTTGGCCGCGAACCCCGATCCTCCGGTCTCCACCTCCCAAAGTACTGGGATTACAAGCATGCGCCACCACGCCCGGCTTATTTTTTACTTTGAAACAGGGTCTCACTAAGTTGCTGAGAGTCTTGCTAAGTTGCTAAAGCTAGCATTGAACCTGGGATCCTCCTAAGCCTCCCAAGTACTGGGATTGCAGGCATGTGCCACCAAGCCCAGCCAAGAATTTCTACAAAATAGACCTAAGTCCTTTAAAACATGTCATAAAAGGAAAGACGAAAAAAAGTTACAACACTATTCCACACTTGACAGAAACTAAACAGATGCAAAAACCAATGGGTTTCATGATCCCAATTGGATTCTGGAACAGAGAGAAAAACTGCTATATAAGGGATGTTAATGGGACAGCTGATCAAATTTAAATATGAACTGATATATTATCAAAGTCAAAATTTCTAATTTCAATAATTATACTATAGTTATAAAGCAAATAACCTTATTCTTAGAAGATATGCCCTGAAATTTTTAGGGGTAAAGGGTCATAATATCTGCAATGTGTTCTCAAATAGGTTAGCAAAATGTGTGGTGTGTGTGTGTGTGTGTGTGTGCGCGCGCGCGCGCACTAGCACACAGTGATAAAGCCAAGGTGGCAAAATAGTAACAATAGGTGAATCTAAGGAGCTGTGTTTTCGTTTTGTTCCATCTGTGGTGCTGGGTATCAAATCCAGGGTCTTGCATACACTAGACGAGCATTCTGCCCCTGAGCTACACCCCTAGCCCATGAATTGAGCTGTCTATAAAGGGACAACTTGTCTATTAAATGGCTGGGATAAGGTGATAGGATAAAAACTTCATTTTGTTCATTTATCCATCTCATTTGTACCTTTCAAATTTTGTTCATATTCAAAAAATTAATTTTAACTTTGGAGGAAAAATGTAGAATATTGAAAGAGGGAAACATTAGCAACTTTAGAAATAAGAAAATTTTCTGTCCCTGAGTTTATCTGTCAAATCACAACCATCATCAAATAGTCACTCTATGAAGTCAGCCCATGGAGAAGCTACCTGGTGATACATACATACATACATATACATACCTGGTGATGGATACAGTATTTTCTTTCTAAACCCAGTGCCCTCCATGCACAATAAGAAGCATAACTTAACACACATGTTAAGCTTATACTTTGAGAACTAGAAATTTGTAATATGTTTCACAGCCTTCCTTTGATAATCCCGAAGGCAAAGTATAGTTATTCACATTTGCAATGAAGGGAAATTCCTTCATTTTAACAAATATGGGTGTCATTGTACAAAGCCCTGCAGGTGACACAGACAGATGCAAAGAATATAATCACTGCCCTCAAGAAGACAACTTAGCAGAGTGAAAAGGACTCGGAACAAAAATCCTGACTGTTTCACACAATAGCTACATGAGCTTGCTAAGTTATTTCACCTGAGGCTCTCTCATAGGTATAATGGGCTGTCACCCAAGTATCTTTAAGGGTCGTATTTTAAGTATTAACAATATAGATGCCAAGCATGTCAAGTAACAGAACAATAGGGACAATTAAGGGCATAACTACTATTGGAATCCTGATTACTCCAAGTTTCTAATCCAAGTAAATTCACTGTGCCCAAATACCAAATAATATATGCAAGTGTTAGTGTGTGTGGACCAAGAGTCCCTAGCATCTCATCACTCTCTTAAGGCACCAAGAAAAAGAATACCAGATCATAAGGTTATTTTCCTCTTGAACCAAGAAGGACTTTAGGTCAAGAAGTAACACAGGCAACTTGTCCAACATATCCTAACCTTACCTAAGACCCTGTTGGCCAGGAACACATATGTAAATTAGACCAAAATCTAAAGCTAGAGTTATTTCCTTCAACCAGTCTCCAACCTTCTTTTACCAGCAGATGTAAGATTTGCTAAATTAAGTTCATTTTAAGCATCTCCTTTCAGTTTAGTGGCAGAGATTTCTCTATTATTTTTTATCCTGTAACCTAATTCTAATCCTTGCTTGTTTGCATGGTGACAATATTTCACATTAAATAGTTGACTTCCAGGCATCTGTGACAGATGGAAACCAAGACCCAATGACTACAATGAATAAAGCCATACTTCAAGCCTGGTATGGCAGTGACTCAATTCAAACTATTCACACTGCTTTTATTCTCCATTCTTCCTAGGATGATGTGGGCACACAAAAAAGGAAAAGGTACTTATACATACTTAAAGATAAATAACATTTATTCACATGATTCACATAGTGTTCCATGTACACGGCTACCTCATACAATAAAGAAACACACCATATCATAATTGAACATGCAAAGTACCTGAAAGAGTGCCACCTGTCCTAGGATAGGCCACTTCCACATACACTTCAAACGTGGTCTCTGGGTTCTGCCTACAAAAGAAACAGAGCATGATTACTGACAAGGATTGAGGCAGCATGAGGCAGAACACATGGGCTTAAAATCATTAGCTCCCAACTTAATAGCTGTGGAACTTTGGACAAGCTACTCAACTTCTGAGCCACAACCTTCCTAATCTACAAAATAAAAAACAGATAACCAGAAGAATTATTGTGAAACTTAAAGAAAATACACAACAATCGTCCAGGCACAATGTCTAGCAAATACTAAGTTCGCTGTTACCATGTTTTGACAGATGTCATATTTCTGATTCCCACAGCTGGATCTACAAAGCCATAGGAAGAATCTTGAGAAAACTCAGACCAAGCTTAACACCAGCACAAAGCAGCCCACTCTGCCATATTCTAGGATAAAACACTCATATAACAAAATTCACTCGCTATTTACAAGTTTTTGTTTTGTTGTGGTTGTTTTGTGGTACTGGGGATTGAACCCAGGGGCATTCAACCTCTGAGCTACACCTCCAGCCCTATTTTATTTTTATTTTGAAACAGAGACTCACTAAGTTGCTGAGGTCTCACTAAGTTGCTGAGGCTGGCTGTGAACCAGTGATCGTCCTGTCTCAGCCTCCCAAGTACTGGGATTACAGGTATGTGCTACCATGCCCAGCTTATTTACAGGTTTTAAAGACTGAAACAAGAGTTTCAGTATTTTACCTCACTAGACTATTGTTAAGACAGTATGCTAATCTAAATTTAAGATACTGTTCCCACACGGGGACCTTTACTTGTATTGGCAATGGCAAGCGTATGAATGTTCACTATTATATTCCTTTACCTTTCTACATCATAAATATTCTTAATATATAAATATATGTCATAAAATATTGTTATGCTTTGGGTTTAGAATGTCTCCCCCAAACACTCATGTATTGAAAGTGTGGTTCCCCAGGCACTATGATTCAGAGGTGGGGCACGGCCGGAAGAGATGGGTCGTTGGGGGCAGGGCCCTAGGGACTCTCTCTGTCCCTAGGCACCCTCTCCTCTCACTCTGCTCTGGCCACAACTGAGAGAGCAGCTTTGCTCTGACACACAGCCTGCTGCCTGCCACATGGTTCCTGCCTTGGAGCTTGCGGAGGATGGACAGAACCTCCAAACTGTGAACCTAAATAAGCCTGGCCTCCTCTGAATTTTTCTTGTCAGGTATTTTGGTCATAGTGATGGAAAAGCAAACTAAAACAAATACATATTATAAAATACATGTTGTATAAGTATATAATATATAGTCATAATTTTAAAAGATCACAACAGAACATTAACAATTGTTAATTCTGGGTGATGAGAATATTGTGGTTACATTATCTTTGTATTTGCTCTTTAATTTGAAAACTACAATAAAAGATATTATTTCCAGATTGAATAAAAAGCATTTAAAAAGAAAATATTATACTTTCAAATGTCTATTACTGAATTCTATTTTAAATCTAAAGCCAGCGCAGTAGTGATGCCTCTAATCCCAGTACATGGGAGGCTGAGACAGGAAGATCCCAGGTTTGAGATCAGCAGCACGCAATAAGTTACTGAGACCCTGTTTCAAAATAAAAAATTATATAGGGCTGGGGTGTAGCTCAGAGGTAGAACACACCTGGATTCAATCCCCAATACCACAAAAAACAAGCAAACAAAAACCTAGTAACAACGCTCAGATAAAAAGCTTCCTGAGTTGCCTATTAAAATCTAAGGCTTAGCCGGGCATGGTGGTGCACGCTTGCAATCCCAGTACTTGGGAGGCTGAGACCGGAGGATCCAAGTTCGCGGCCAGCCTCAGCTACTTAGTGAGGCCCTATTTCAAAATAAAGAATAAAAAATGGGGCTTTGGGGGTGTAGCTTGGAGGTAGAATGCCCCTAGTTTCAATCCCCAGTACTGCCAAAAAAAAAAAAACAACTAAGGCTTAATTTAAATCAAAGAAATACTTTGAATTTTCCCAGTAAAGCCTACTTTTCAAAATAATTGTGTCCCTGATCGCATTTTATCCTTATCCTCACCCTGTGAGGTAGGTGTGCCAGGCACTACTCTCACCATGCCAGTGAGGAAACTGAGGCAACAACAGGTCTGCAGTACCACAGCTAATTACAAATAGCCAAGACCAGAATCCAAAGCTCCTGGCCCTCAAATTCCATGATTCATTGACTCTAAGATGAACTTGGATCCCCACACTTTCACATCTCTTACAGTCCATATAGCATCTTACAATTCTAAATGGCAGCAACTTTTTTTTCTTATTAATACATAAAATAATGGTCCATTTTATAAATAACTGCATCTTAGAGTCAATAAAATATGATAATACTTCCTCTACTTCCATAGGAGTAGAAAGCAAATGTGTGTTTTATGAATCAGGAAGCTATTTATTTCTCTTGTGATCATTTTTTTCACTGAAGAGAAATGAAGATATTTTTGCTTTAAATAAGTGCCCAGAGTAGGAAGAGCTGACTGCTCTGCATTTAAATATACCTTGCCAAAGGTATATTTAATAGCCACTTAAAAATATACAAATATAGCCATTTAAAAAAATCACCACACTAAGCCAGGTGTGGTGGCACACAATTTTACATAGTCCCAATACTTGGGAGGCTAAGACAGGTCAAGGCCAGTATGTGGTAACTTAGTGAGACCCTGCTTCAAAATAAAAAGGGTTTGGTGTATACCTCTGAGATAGAATCCCCCTGAGTTCAATCCCTTGTATCACAAATAATAATAATAATAATAATAATAATAATAATAATAGATTTTTAGGGCCCGGCGTGGTGGCGCACACTTGCAATCCCAGTACTTGGGAGGCAGAGACCAGAGGACCTGGGTTCGCGGCCAGCCTCAGCTACTTAATGAGGCCCTCCGCAACTTCGTGAGACCCGGTTTCAAAATAAAAAGTATAAAAAATAGGGCCGGGGGGGTGTAGCTCGGAGGTAAAAACGCCCCTGGGTTTAATCCCCGGTACCGCAAAAAAAAAAAATTTTTTTTTTTAAATTTTAAAGTCAGGTGTGGTAGAACATGCCTATAAGCCCATCTCAGGATGGCTGAGACAAGAGGATCATAGATTCAAGGCCAGTCTTGGTAACTTAGCAAGGCCCTCAGCAACTTGGTTAGACTCTGTTTCAAAATAAAAAATAGGGCCGGGGGTATAGTTTAAAGGTAGAAAGCCCCTACAGTTCAATCCCCGGTACCAATAAATAAATAAATAGACACTAAATTAGAGTATCTTACTTTAAAAAAAAGGGATGGGGGTGTAGCTCAGAGGTAGAACGCCCCTGGATTCAATCCCCAATACAAAAAAAAAAAAGCCTTACAAAAACCTTACATATCTCTTCCCTGCAAGAAAGTATAAAATGGCCTACAAACTTAGAACCCTTTGTCACCAAACATTTGTGGAAAATACCATATGAAAACATCCTTTTCATTCAAAAGATCTCAAGGCAGAACATGTGATAAAGAAAGGAATGTTCTATGATCATCTTTCATTAATAATAGTATAATCTGAAAAGCATCAGGAAGATTCCCTCCAAAACCTAAAAACATTTTTCTTAAGACTATCTTGCAACTGGCTGAATGTCATCTTAGAATTTCATTCGTCTGCTTAGTGAGGCCCTCCGCAACTTTGTGAGACCCGAATACTTTATTTTTATACTTTATTTTCAAAATAAAGTATAAAAAATAGGGCCGGGGGTGTAGTGCGGAGGTAGAATGCCCCTGCGTTCAATCCCCGGTACCGCAAAAAAAAAAAAAAAAAAGAATTTCATTCCTCTGGATTAGAAACCAGCTTTTACAATGTGTTCTATGGGACCCTGAGACTCCATGGAGGTTCTTCAGAATTTCCACACATTTTTTACTTATGTTTCCATTTTAAGATTTTTGTGCATTTTTAAAATTGAAATAATGAACACGAGCATGGAAGATGTTACATACCAAATTCTAAAACCCTGGAACAGCAACACATTAACCTGTGTCACAGGAGCTTTGTACAGACCTAGCTCTCTAAGTGAACAATGTCCTGTCTATACTCATCGCCTCTCCTTCTTCTTTCCCCTTTGACACACTTCAACTAGGTTTCCTTTTTTTTTTTTTTTGTACTGGGGATTGAACCCAGGGGTATTCTACCTCCGAAATACACACTCAAATCTTTTTACTTTTATTTTGAAACAGGGTCTCACTAAGTTGCTGAAGGTCTTGCTAGTTGGCTGAGGCTGGCCTGGAACCTGTGATCCTTCTGTCTCAGCCTCCCAAGTACTGGAATTACAGGTGTGCGCCACCACGCCGGACTCTCAACTAGGCTTCTAAACCCTCAAAGCCACTGAAACAACTTGTTGTGGTCACAAAGGCCTCCACACAGCTAAAATATGCTAGAAAGCATAATTCTTAGTATCTGTCTTAGCCTTCCAGCTGTCTGGAAGCAATTGATGGATTTGTCCTGATCCTTGAAATACTTTCTTCCCTTTCCTTCCAGAACAGCACTCTGTGGGTACACTTGCTTCCTTACCAGCTACTTCTTTGCCAATTCCTTCTCAGATAAGCGCTCCAGCTCTGGAACTTAGTCAAGAACTCTCCCTGTCTACACTAGTACGTAGATGATCCCATTCAGTCTCATGGCTTTAATTACCATCTATGCTGACAAGCCCCAAAGTCAGGTCTCCAATCTGACTTCTTGCCTGACTCCAGATTCTTGTACCTATCCAGTTTCCCTGCTTGGACACATGAGAAGCATTTCTAACAACATATCATACTCTTCTTCCTTAAACCTGCATCTCCTGAACTCTACCAGTTATTCAAACCAACAAAACTTAATATTATCCTTAACTCCTCTCTTTACTTTATATACCACAATCAACCAATTCACAAATTCCATTGAGTTTATCTTCAAAATATACTCAGAATCTCAGTGCTTCTCAGCACGCTCAATACTATCATCCTTGACAGATCCTCACCATCTCACCTCAACTACTGCACTATTCTGACTGGTCTCCCTCCTTCCACACTTTCCCCCACAGGCTACACCTCAATTTAGCAGTCAGTAATCCTTTCCTTTTTTTTTTTTTTTTTTTTTTTTTGTACTGGAGATTGAACCCAGGGGCATTCTACCTTTAAGCTATACCTCTAGTCCTATTTTTTATTTTTTATTTTGAAAGAAGGTCTCACTAAGTTGCAGAGAGCCTCACCTTGCTAAGTTGCTTAGGCTGGCCTTGAACCTGCAATCCTCCTGTCTCAGCCTCCCAAGTACTGGGATTACAGGTATGCGCCACTGTGCCCGGTTGCCAGTAATCCTTTTATTCTAAAGTTCAGGTTATCTCAGCCCTCTGCTAAAAACTTCCCCAAAGCTTCCCACACACTCAAGGTCAAACTTCCAGTTCTAGAGATGGAGAGCAGTGATGGTTGTACAACAATATGGATGTACTTAATACCATGAACTTAAAGTGGTTTAAGATGGAAATTTTCACCTCAGTGGCCCTTCCTGAAGTTCAAATCTCAGCTATACCTGCCCTCCTAAAAAGGACCTTCTCCAGCACACTCTCTATTACCTAATTTCAATTCTCCACATTCTGCCTATCCTGACCTGGCCAGCCTTCCTCTTCTAAGTAGAAGCTGCTAGAGTGTGAGGGTCTCGTCTATCATGTCAAATAGTATTTCCCTGGTAGCTGACCAAATAAATACTGGGTAGAAGGAAGACAGATTTCTATCCCTGCCTCTAGAGTTTCTGGGGTAGGACCCTAAAATTAGCACTTCTTAAATATTTTTATTTTATTTGTGGAACTGGAGATTGAACCCAGGGCATTTTACCTCTGAGCTATACCTCCCACCCCATTTAATTTTTTTATTTTGAAACAGGGTCTACTCAGTTGCTGAGGGTCTCACTAAATTGCTAAGGCTAGCCTCAAACCTTCAATCCTCCTATCTTAGCTACCCAAGCACTAGGATTACAGGTATGTACCATCACACCTGGCAAAATTAGCATTTTTAATAAGTATCCAGTTCATACTGATGCTGCTGGACTGGTAACCATACTTTAACAACCACTGGTCTAGTTAAATGGAATTATTCCAAAAAAGTACATACGACATAAAATAAGCATAGAGTACCTCAACCATCTATCATCTCAACTGTGCTTTTGCCAGAAAAAGACACACTTCAAAGAAAAAAAGGCATTTGTAGAAACAATGGCACATACCCCTCTTCTTCAATCACTATCCATAGTTACAACCTTACTCTACTGAGTAATAAATAATAAGCCAAAGATTCTTACTCAGTTCAAATAGCTGGCAGAGTTCTATTACATGGAGCCAAAGATTATAACAGCCTCTCAAAAAAAGAAAAGCAAAAAGCTGACTAAAATGCTAAGAACAAATTGGTCTATAATTATAAGTTATAGTCATGCTTACCCATGATCATTTACATGTTGCCTTATGGAAGAAGTGGTGACTAATGTTGTGACACATTATATAACATACCAACAAATATACATAAGTTATTTTAAGGGCCAGAGAAGCCAATGCAGATGGGAGCATTTTCTATTTTTCTGCAAATCAAAAAATAAATTTAGGCCAGGCATGGTGGCAAACGCCTATAATCCCAGTACTTGGGAGGCTGAGACAGGAGGATCACAAGTTTGAGGACAACCTCAGCAAGTAGTGAGACTCTCATCAACCTACCAAGACCCTGTTTCAAAATAAAAATAAAATAGGGCTGGGGGTGAAGCTCAGAAATAGAATGCCCATGGATTCAATCCCCAGTAACACACACACACACACACACACACACACACCCAAAAAAAAAATATATATATATATATTTAAAAGCATTTCCTCTAAATGCAAATGGCCAAGCAACCCTTAATATTTTCATTAAGTTTGTAAATAATTAGGGATATAACAATTTTCAGAAGATCTCTCAGACTACCTTGAGACTGCTTATTCCTCCATTACTCCTCAAGATGCTCAATATTTTTAACTACTTGGCTAAAGGAACTGAAAATCCTATTTCTGTCCTATTAACACTCGCTGCTAATTTAGAACATGTAATGATGCTGAGCATACCATGTTCACAGCCAATTTTCCAATATGGACCCAAGTTTCCCCAGAACCCTTTGTGATACATCTTAACAGATTACCATGGAAATGTCCTGGTTCTGCCATAATACCCCATTATTAATTGCTTTATACTCTCATACACTCCATGATCTGGAACCTTGCCCACATGCTAAGCATGTTTTTTGTTTGTTTTTTGCCACCCATCTCCACCTCCTGCAGTCTTGCATCCTAAGATCCAGCCATACAGAACCACTTGTAGCTCTCTAAACAAACCGTGCTCCAATTTTGATAGTACCATTACTGTGCTACTATCACCACTTACTGTTTCCTCTGTGCCAAGCATGATCCTAAGCACTCTGCATGCATTATCTCAGCTAATCTTCAACCCTGTACATAATATGACCCCTGGACTGGAGCTCACAGAGGACAAAACTGACCAAAGACAAAAAGAGGAAGCAGCAGAATGAGTATGAAACTAACTCCAAAGGAAGCAACCACTTTCCTGTTCTGCTATTCAGCTGCTCCTCTGCAAGGAATTGTCTTTCCAGTCTTTTTCATTAAAGCCCCTCATTCATTAAGCCTCAGCACAGGCATTTCCTCCTCCCTGGAAGTTTTCTCCAACCTCCTCCTCCTCCAAGACAGACAGACAGACAGACACACACACACACACACACACACACACACACACACATACACTCTCTTCCCACTCTTGAGGCTCTATGGCATTCAACCTCAATTACAGTTACCTAGGGAACTTTAAAAATCCTGATGCCCAGGCTATACCCCAGACCAATTTAATCAGAATCCCTAGACATTGGTATTTAAAAAAAAAAAAAACCTCCTCAACTTGTTCCAAAGTGCAACCAAGACTGAGAACTACTAGTGTCTCTCTGGTTAAATATCTGTCTTCCCCACCAGACCGGGAACTCCTTGAGGGCACCAACTGTGTTTTCTCATAACCCCAGTCCAGCACCTGGCACAATAATTGTGCCGTGGATGAGTTTTCCTCCAACATCTGACATGTAGTTTCCAGCTTCTCTTTCTCTGGCAAGAGGTAATTTACAGAACACATACCTCTTTCACCTATTACTCTTTAAAGATGTTTTTCTTTGGAGTCAAAAGTATCAATAAGTCACACCTGCTGACAACAGCCTCAGCTCTTAAATACAGAAAAATGACAGACACAAACAGCTAAAATGTGTTTGAAAGAAGGGAAGTCTGCTCAGTTCTTGCTTTGGGGAGAATGAAGGCTGAGAGTAAACCAAGAGAGCATTTCTACTCAATACCTCTCTGGTGAACACAATTCTTAGTGATTCCCTGGAAGGGCCTCGCTCAGTGCTCAGGGCCATGTACTCAAAATGATTAAGTACACTCAGCTTGAAGTCATGAAACAGACAAAGGCTTTGACAATATTCAGGCAGCAGGATAGCTTAATGGTTGTTTTTTTCCCAAAGCATCATGCTATTGATCACGCTGCTGGATCATCAGCTTTCAATTAGGATCTACTTTTCTTCAATTACAACATTTTACAAGATTAGGAGAAAAATGTAACACTAACTCCTCGCAGAATGAATCTGAGCTGCATATGGTAGCCAGGCCACAGTGCTAGGCCCTTGTCCTTTTAAGTGTAATTTAGAGCTGCAGACCTGAAACAAACACAGTATTAAGGCCCCTCATCTATCTCAGGGTCTTCACAATTTCAAGTCAGCTCCTGCACAGTGCTTCTTTAGTTAGAAACTTAGATGCTGAGTGGGCTACAGTATAATGTTTCAAAATTCCTACCAACTGCACTGTCTTAAAGTTGATAACATGGTCAACAGAAACTGTATACACTTCAGAACATGCTAGCAAACATCACCTAATAAACATCGATTCCTTTAAGCTAGACAAACAAGCACAAAGGTGGTGTTAATATTTGCAACAAGTCTCCATTTGTTTCAGGGGACTCTGAAATTAAAGCCTTCTTTCCAAGCTGAAAACGCTGTATCAAAGGGTGCTTTCTAACCCATAGCAAGTTAACACCTTCACAGGAGAATGCAGTCATTGTTGAGACTTGTTAAAAGTGATTAACTTAGTTGTGTAATTATACAAACAAGTCGTTTCAAGACTTTACGCTTAACTTTTCATTTCTAATAATGTTCTCAGGATAAGAATAATAAAGATACACAGATATTGCCACAAAAGAAATTACAAAGTTTTACCTTCTATATTTCCCGATGGAAAGATTCTTAAACCTCAACATGGAAGCAAGGTAACTGGAAGAGGGTTAGCTGCATTCCAAGGAGAGAGACAGAGGCTGAGCACCCCTCAACAACACACAATACTCCACAGTTTTAATAAACTCTTTAGTAGGCCAAGCTGCAGTGCAAAATCCAGACTCTTAGCCAGGCGTGGTGGTGCACACTTGTAATCCCAGTACTTGGGAGACTAAGGAGGATCACAGGTTCGCAGCCAGCCTCAGCTACTTAGTGAGGCCCTCCGCAACTTAGTGAGACCCTGTTTCAAAATAAAGAATATAAAAAATAGGGCTGGGGTGTAGCTCAGAGGTAGAATGCCCCTGGGTTCCTTCCTCAGTACCGCAAAAACAAACAAACAAACAAACAAACAAAAAATCCAGGCTCTTCAACAATAATAGTGTATTTGCAAAGACAGTATCTATTTTGTTATGGATAAACATATTTGTCCTTAAAAAAAGTAAAAGCCAGGCATGGTGGCGCGCGCTTGTAATCCCAGTACTTGGGAGGCTGAGACGGGAGGATCCGGGTTCGCGGCCAGGCTCAGCTACTTAGTGAGGCCCTCCGTAACTTAGTGAGACCCTGTTTCAAAATAAAGAATAAAAAATAGGGCCAGGGGTGTAGCAATGTGTGATTCTGAGCTGGATCCTTTGGCTACCAAGAATTTTATTGGTACAACAGCTACTGAAATTTGAATGGGGTCTGGAAATTAGATGTAGTAATGAGATAATGTTAATCTTCTGATTTTGATGGTTGTACTGTGGTCACAAAGGAGAATGGACTTGTTTGTAGGAAAAACACTCTTAAGTATTCAGGGGTATTCACTGAGCATCAGGTCAGCACCTCACTCTAAACTGGTAATTTTTTCTTTTAAAAAGTCCTTTATACTATACTGACAACAGTTCTGTAAGATACTGGTTGTTTAAAAAAATTAAAAACAAAAATACTTATTTATATTAGTTTTCAAAATGTCAAAAATATTTATTGATACTGATCAGCTTTTTACCAGAATTTTCTCATAGGATTGATGTGTGATTCTATGGAAAGAACCCCAGACCAAACATCAGAAGGCCTGGGTTCAAGTTCTACGTAGACCCCTTACTCCCTATGGGACTAGAACAAACCATTTAACCAAAGCATCAGCGTCCTCCCATCAAGACAGAATGCCTGCCCTGCTCATGCAAAAAGTTATTGCAAGGATCAAATAAGGGATAAATGAGAAAGTGTTTTGTAAACAAAAAGGTGCTAAACCAGTATAAAAAATATTATTTATTATAAAAATGTTTTCACCCTACCAATAATGGGTCTTATAAGTAATCTACACCTTATTGTATTTCAAAGACTCAAAACTGTGAAACTTTCAAATACTGTTACTAAAAGCCAGCTAGAAAATCAGGAATTATCCGAACAGAAACATTAGCCTGGGAAATAAAGGGATTTAAAGAACAAAGGGTAGATTGTGTAGTCAGAAAGAAAACTCACATTTTACCAAAACTGAAGAAGAAAAAGACTCTCCTCTACAAAGGAAAACATACTTTTCAAAGGCAACATATGAAAGTCAACAGTCTCTGGACATACAACCTGTTTATATCCCTCAGTCAGTAACAATGTGAGTATCTGTACAACTGGTTAACTTGGAAATCTCACAGGTTTCTGAAGCTGATTATCAAACATTGTCAGGTAATAGGATAGTCTTTTTTTTCTCTTGTACAGTACAGGAAACCAAGGCTAAGAAGTAGAACAACAATTCAATTCTGATTTTCAAATTCTAAAACCTATATATTTTCAACCACATGACACTGCCTATCCATAAACTAGCATTGTTCAGAGTAGCAAGTCTTCATACTGAAGAGACTGGGGGATAGCGGGTTTGGGACAAAGGCTCCTCCAAGGGGCTTAGGAAAAACTTTACTATCTCCCCAGAAAAATGCACTGAAATTAATATTTGTATGTATAATTTTCAGGGAGCTCACAAAGTGACTTATAGAAATGTGCAACAAGAACTCCTTGTTTCATTGATGCCTTATCTTTACACACATTCTTATTTAATCCTCAAACCAGGCTTATGAGAGGAAGATTATTACCCATTTAATAAGAGTGGATATTCTCCACAAGACCAAGTAGTTTCCAAACCTTGCTAATGAGTCCTAAATACTTAACTATGTATCAGGCATTATTCTAAGCACTTTTCATGTATTTACTCTCCCAAATAGCCCTATGAAAAGGCTACTATTATAATCATTCTCATTTTACAGATGAGAAAACTGAAATACAAGGAAGTTAAGGAGGTTGCCCAAGGTTACACAGCTTGTACGAGACAGCACTGAAGATTGGAACCAAGGCAATGTAGCTCCAGAGTCCATCCTCTTTTATTCTTTAAGTTAACTTAATGCCTA
>PVJS01040740.1:0-18289 GCA_004027185.1 Glis glis
CTTTCTTACCCTTCCCCTTCCCTTGTATCCCTTCCCTAGCACCTCTGAGGGTTCTCCATTGTCATTGGAGACCCTTTTGTGTCCCCACTACTCCCTATATTGCGCATATTATTCCCTAAACAATACAGTGTAACAACTAAATAGACTTTACATTGCATTAGGTATTATAAGTGATCTAAAGAGGATTTAGTATATGAGATATGCATAGATTATATGCAAACACTACAGCATTTTATGTGAGACTTAAGCATCCTGGAATTTTAGTATCCTCAGAGGAGGGGGGAAGCTTCTGGGACCAATCCTCTGCAGATAGCAAGAGATGACCACATGCCATTTGGCCTACCTAAGCTAATTAGATTCTCTAGTGACGGCTCAGCTTTTGTATCAGTGCAGCCCGCCCTCAAGGTGGGATGAATAACATGTCACTTCATGCTTGCCCACAGGGGTTTCAGAGATGTCTGTGAGTCCAGGTCTGGTCCATCATTCAGACAGATGTCCTCTGAGCAAACGTGCTCTCACTCATTGAAACTCACATTGAAACTGGCCCCACTTTGTGTTTCCTGGAATAGGAGTCTTAGCAATGGAGAAAGGTACTCAAAGAACATTGAAAACAACAACAAAAACCCTGGAATATTATGTAAGTCACTCTGACTTGGCAGTTACTTGGTTCAATTTTAGATAAAATTTCACATAAGGTCTGTGCAAAGTGCCTATTAGGAGGCTCCGGGTGCTGAAATGGAGAGTGTGGATATAGCGCTTTTGTTCTGGTGGTTTTTTTTTTTTTTTTGCATTTTTGTCCTATTCAATGAGAAGGATCCTGAGACCCTTTTCTGGTGTGAGGAATGAAAATTGTGGATTCAAGGGGTGTGTGTGTGTTGGGGGCAAACCTACAGAAACCTAATGCCTAGCACTATATTGGTCAGATCAACAGAATTCACAGAATGAAGAAAGGAAGGGAAAGGGGGGAAAAGGATTTATTAGATTAGCTCACAATGTAGTCCTGAATTTCGACTGCACATGAAAAGTCAGAGGAATCAGCAGCTGGTCGGGCGGTCTAAGAGCCGGAGCCCCAGGATTGAAGCAACCACCAATTCAGTCCAGTCCAAGATGTGAAGATAAGGAAGCTCTTCAGAGAAACGATGGTGAAGTTTCAGTTCGAAGAGCTGGAGGCCGACGATCTCAGATGAGAGCAAAAGATCAAGAAGTTCTCCAAGGAAATGGTGAAGTTGGAGACTGACAATCTCAAACGAGAGCAGATGCGTTTTCCTCAGGAAGACTCGCAGCTCAGCTCTACGCTTTCTCCTTCTTTTTATCTAAGTCTATCAGAACCCTGCTACCCACATTTAGGGCAGGACTTCCAGTTCAATCTGCTGTTATACAACCAAAGTCACATGATCTTAAGAGGGTCAAGTTGACAAACCAGACCAATTATCACAAGTCCACCCCTTGTCAACTTGACTCCTAACCCAGTCTCTTTTAAATCACACCAATCTTTAAATAAATAGAATAACAATATCAAAATCACGTCTAACATGACAAAGCTATCCCACGTACAACCGGAAACGCACCAATCACTTCCCCTGAATAGAAGGCAGGACCCCCTGAGTGATACTTATCCCTAATACTTAAATATTGACATAAGTCCATCAGTGTTATATTACATGATAAAGAAATAAGGGAGGAGATAAGATAGAGATATCTGCTTAGCACATATAAATATATATACACAAACATATTTATAACAATTACAAACCTTGTTTCTGCAACTGGTTTCGTGGCCGTAGGTAGTACCTATAACTACCTTCTTCTACTACCCATTCTGTATTTCCCCTACCTTCAGCCAGCACTTCAGCAGGTCTCGGTTCTCTACCTGGAGGGGTGACCCACACCTTCATTCCTGGAGGATCTGAGACATATGCCATCTTGCCCGGATTAGATTGCTGCAGTTTTCCATTGATTTCAATGATAGGACATGGCAATACTAGGAGATGCCCCAAGGGATCTCCTGCCTTCCAGGTATACTTTTCCTTACTCCTATTGCGGAGTAATAGTCCACTTTCCCCTTGGTAATCTGGATCAATAACCCCAGCCAGCACCATAACTCCATCCTTAGCCAGTTGATTTAAAGGCATGAGGAGCCCAAAGTGGCCAGGGAGAAGTCTTAATTTCCAATTCAATGGGACCATTGTGCCTCCTGGTGGGAGCATTCCTGCTTCTGGAACTAAGATCTGGAGGCCAGCAGAACATAAGGTTGTGGGGACAGGAAGCAAAAATTTTCCCAGTGGGTTACTAGGGGTAATGGTGAGTGGTACCATTCCCGTTTATACCCCTTGATTCCTGGACCTGTGAATTCTGGCTATAGGGGAAACAGTACCATAGAGCGGACGCTGATTCAACAAATATACAGCTTTTTGAAGAACCTTGCCCCAGCCTCGCAAAGTATTACCACCTAGCTGACGCCATAACTGAGTCTTCAAAAGGCCATTCCACCGTTCTATCAAACCAGCTGCTTCAGGATGGTGAGGAACATGGTAGGACCAGTGAATCCCATGAGCATGAGCCCATTGCCGCACCTGTTTGGCCGTGAAGTGAGATCCTTGGTCAGAAGCAATGCTGTGTGGAATACCATGGCGGTGGATAAGGCATTCTGTAAGCCCATGGATGGTAGTTTGGGCAGAAGCTTTACATGCAGGAAAGCAAATCCATACCCAGAATAAGTGTCTATTCCAGTGAGGACAAAGCGCTGCCCCTTCTATGACAGGAGGGGTCCAATATAATCAACCTGCCACCAAGTAGCTGGCTGATCACCTCGATTAATGCTGCCATATCGGGGGCTCAGCGTCGGTCTCTGCTGCTGACAGATTGGGCATTCAGCAGCGGCCGTAGCTAGATCAGCTTTGGTGAGTGGGAGTCCATGTTGCTGAGCCCATGCATACCCTCCATCCCTGCCACCTTGGCCACTTTGTTCATGAGCCCACTGGGCAATGACAGGGGTGGCTGAGGATGGAGGCTGACTGCTATCCACAGACTGGGTCATCCTATCCACTTGATTTTTAAAGTCCTCCTCTGCCGAGGTCACCTTTTGATGGACATTAACATGGGACACGAATATCTTCACATTTTGTGCCCATTCAGCGAGATCCATCCACATACCTCTTCCCCTAATACCTTTTTCGCCAATCTTCCAATCATGTTCTTTCCAAGTCCCAGACCATCCAGCCAAACCATTGGCCACAGCCCATGAATCCGTATATAAACGTACATCTGGCCATTTTTCCCTCCAAGCAAAGTGCACAACCAGGTGCACTGCACAACGTTCTGCCCACTGGGAAGATTTCCCTTCACCACTGTCCTTCAGGGATGTCCCAGAGAGAGGATGCAGGGCTGCCGCTGTCCATATTCAGGTAGTGCCCGCATATTGCGCAGCACCATCTGTAAACCAAGCCCGAGCTTTCTCAACCTCTGTCTACTGATCATATGGTACACCCCATGAGGCCATAGGTTCACACTGGGGGACAGAAGGCACTATAACAGAAGTAGGATCCACGGGCATCTGGGCCACCTCCTCATGTAATTTGCTCATACCTTCAGGACCTGCTCGGGCCCTATCACGTATGTACCATTTCCACTTGACAATGGACTGATGCTGCGCAATTCCAACTTTGTGGCTTGATGGATCAGAGAGAACCCAGCTCATAACCGGCAGCTCAGGTCGCATGGTAACCTGGTGGCCCATGGTTAAGCGTTCAGTTTCCACCAAGGCCCAGTAGCAAGCCAAGAGCTGCTTCTCAAAAGGAGAGTAACTGTCCGCGGATGACAGCAGGGCCTTGCTCCAAAATCCCAGGGCCTCTTCTGTGACTCACCCATGGGGGCTTGCCAGAGGCTCCAGACAGCATCTCTATCTGCCACTGAGACCTCCAGTACCATAGGGTCTGCTGGATCATAGGGCCCAAGTGGCAGAGCCGCCTCCATGACAGCTTGGACCTGCTGCAAATCTGGCTCCTGTTCTGGGCCCCACTCAAAACTAGCAGCTTTTCGAGTCACTCGGTAGATAGGCCGGAGTAACACATCCAAATGAGGAATGTGTTGCCTCCAAAAGTCAAACAGGCCCACCAGATGTTGTGCCTCCTTCTTAGTTGTAGGAGGGGCCAGATGTAACAGTTTATCCTTTACTTTAGATGGGATATCTTGGCATGCCCCACACCATTGGACTCCTAGAAATTTCACTGAGGTAGAAGGCCTCTGGATTTTAGCTGGGTTTATTTCCCATCCCTTGGCATGCAAATGCTTCACCAACAAGTCCAGAGCGGTGGCTACCTCTTGCTTGTTCAGCCCAATTAACATAATATCATCAATATAATGAATCAGAGTAATACTATACAGAAGAGAAAGTCTATCAATATTCCTGCACACTAGATTATTACACAGGGCCGGGGAGTTGATATACCCCTGGGGCAGATTAGTGAAGGTATACTGCTGGCCCTGCCAGCTGAAGGCAAATTGCTTCTGGTGATCCTTATGAACTGGTACAGAAAAGAATGCATTAGCCAAGTCAATGGCTGCATACCAGGTACCAGGAGACATGTTAATCTGCTCTAACAAAGAAACCACATCCGGCACAGCGGCCGCAATTGGAGTCACTATTTGATTAAGTTTACGATAATCAACAGTCATTCTCCAAGTTCCATCTGTCTTCTGCACAGACCAAATAGGAGAGTTAAATCGGGATGTGGTGGGAACCACCACCCCTGCATCTTTCAAGTCTTTGATTGTGGCACTAATCTCTGCAATCCCTCCAGGTATGCAGTATTGTTTTTGATTCACTATTTTCCCAGGGAGAGGTAGCTCTAATGGCTTCCATTTAGCCCTTCCCACCATAATAGCCCTGACTCCACAGACCAGAGAACTAATGTGGGGGTTCTGCCAAGTACTGAGTATGTCCATACCAATAATACATTCAGGGACTCCAGTCCCACAGGATGAGTACAGGGACCCATGGGACCCACTATAAGTCGGGCTTTGGCTAGAACACCTTGGATCACCTGACCTCCATAAGCACCTACATTGACCAGAGGACCACAATGACATTTAGGATCACCTGGGATCAACGTCAACTCAGACCCAGTGTCCAGCAGTCCCCTAAAAATCTGATCATTTCCTTTTCCCCAATGTATAGTCACCCTAGTGAAAGGCCATAGGTCCCTTTGGGGAAGGACGGAGGAAAGATGAACAGTAGAACTTTTCAGTTCTGTACCAGAGCCCTTCCTCCAGGGGACCTGGCCTCCCCATCAGTCAAGGAGTTCTGGGTCAGTAAACTGACTCAAGTCTGGGAACTGGTTGAGAGGCAGTGATTCTCCACTTTTATGATTGAAGTCTGACTCTGGTATATCAATTCTCGAATTTTTCTGTTTATACAAATCCGATAAAAATTTGGTGGGTTTCCTGTCTATTTGACTTCTGGGGACACCATGAGTAATCAGCCAATGCCATAAATCTGCACGAGTCAAGCCCTTTTGCTCATCGTTCCTCCTCTGCTGTCCATTATAATAGGTGCGACTACCTTGCCTCTGACGGTTGAGAGCTCACACCTGACCCTTGTTATGGGAACCAAGAATACCCATAACACACAAATCCAATAATTGGTCAATTGCATCTCCCACCATAAGTTCTGGCATACAGAGGATAGCAACAGCAGAGGCCTTCAAGGATGATGGTGCCCCCCTCACAAATTTATTTCTTAAAGTATGGGAGAAGGGAACGTCCTCAGGACATGTCCACTGTGGAGGAGAGGATCCCAAACGGCAAATCCACTCCAGCATTCCAAGATCCCTCAGCCTTTGAATCCCCTCATCCACAGAAAACCAAGAGAGGTCAGGCATTTCCAAATCACCTACAGTAAGCCATCTTTTGGTCCATACCTCAGCCAACCAACCAAATAAACTATTAGTCCCCTTTTTAACATTATGAGCTGCTGCATTAAATTTAGAATCTCTGTACAATGGGCCCATATCAACAAATTCAGCCTGATCTAATTGCATATTATTTCCACCATTATCCCACACCCTTAAAATCCATTCCCATACATATTCCCCAGACCTCTGTTTGTATGAGTTAGAAAATTCAATAAGTTCTTTCTGCGTATAGCGTTCTTCCTCATGGGTCACAACCTGCACCTCACCTCTAGGGGCCCGCTTAGACTTGCTCCTAGTTATAGGTCTGGTGGAAAAAGTGGGTGGGGTAGGTAGATCTTGATGAGTATCAGCATTACCTTGCTCTGTTGCCCTAGACAATGCTGGAGTATTTCTCCCAGGGGAAGGTGGAGAAGCCAGTTCTGTAGAGGGTGGGGAGTCCTCATGTACTGGCAGGACAAACCCCTCAGAATGCTCAGATTCAATGTCCCCAGCCTCTTCAGAGTCCTCCCAGATATCCCCGTTCCATTTTTCAGGATCCCATGGTTTTCCTATCAGAGACCTCACCTTAACTGCAGACACCTGTCTAGGCCGAGAATGAACCTTACGTTGCACATCAGCCAATCTCAGGATGAGGGCCTGTGTTTGATCTTCAGCAATCTCCATTCTACGACTACAGGAGACAAGACTCTCCCTCAACGTGCACCAGCTAACTGTTAGGTCTGATATACAGTCCTGGAGCTTATCATTTTCCCACGTTAATTTCTCTAGTGATGCCAGGAGTAACCAGCCAACATCAGTATATCCCTTAATTTCTGTAAAATGGTAAAAAAAATATGAAAGATAGAATCACTAAACTCTTTGCTCCTTACAAGAGGAGAGTTAGGGTAATTGCAAGGGTCCACCTTTTGTATAGTTTTAAATAGTTCACACCATGGAGAATCAGTACCTCCCTTACTAATTAAAGGACGGCCTTCATTCACTTTAGGCTTAATCAAATTGGAGAGCCAGCTCCAGAAGCCAGAAAACCAACCAAAAAAAAAAAAACACATTCTTTTGAATTCTGTTACTCTGTACCCCACTCCTGATACCAATATTTGTATTGGTCAGATCAACAGAATTCACAGAATGAAGAAAGGAAGGGAGGGGGAAAAAGTATTTATTAGATTAGCTAACAATGTAGTCCTGAATTTTGACTGCACGTGAAAAGTCAAAGGAATCAGCAGCTGGTCGGGCGGTCTAAGAGCCGGAGCCCCAGGATTGAAGCAACCACCAATTCAGTCCAGTCCAAGATGTGAAGATAAGGAAGCTCTTCAGAGAAACGATGGTGAAGTTTCAGTTCGAAGAGCTGGAGGCCGACGATCTCAGATGAGAGCAAAAGATCAAGAAGTTCTCCAAGGAAACGGCGAAGTTGGAGACTGACAATCTCAAACGAGAGCAGATGCGTTTTCCTCAGGAAGAGTCACAGCTCAGCTCTACGCTGCTTTCTCCTTCTTTTTATCTAAATCCTGCACCTATCAGAACCCTGCTACCCACATTTAGAGCAGGACTTCCAGTTCAATCTGTTGTTATACAACCAAAGTCACATGATCTTAAGAGGGTCAAGTTGACAAACCAGACCAACTATCACAAGCACCTGTCAAGTGCTGCAGCTCTACCATAGAGTTGTGGGAGTGCCCAGCCATCTGGAAAGATGCCCATGAGGACAACTTCTGTGTCTACCACACCAATATCTATCCCTGCTCACTGGTCTTCATGGTTGATACTGGTCTTTAAAATTGTTGCTGGTTTTTTGCTGAGTGTCAAGAAATAACAGTGAGAGGGCAGTCCTACCAGGTTTATATCAGCCGGTGCAGTGGCACAACCCTGTACTCCCAGTACTTGGGAGGCTGAGACAGTAGGATTGCAGGTTCAAGGCCAGCATGCAGAAACTTAGTGAAACCCTGTTTCTAAATAAAAAAATTTAAAAATAGGGCTGGGGGTGTAGTTTGGAGGTAGAATTCCCCTGGGTTCAATCTCCAGAACTCACTTCTCTCTCTCTCTCTTTTTTCCTACCTGGTCTGCTCTAACCTAGTCTAGGTCCCACAAGTAGATTAAAGGAACCACATCCAGGTAGTCTTCACTCAGTGTTAATGACACAGCCTTCTTCACCCATTGCTTTAATTCCAAATTTATCCCACCTCCCCTCAACCCCAACCACCCTGCCAAAACATCTTTATTTCTCCAGCAGGATCTGGATAAATATCTTCATCATTTGTCAGCCATCCTCCCCCATTCTACATTCTCACAAGTTACTTTCCTCCCTTATTTCACTTTCTGTTTACCACTTTTTAGTCCTCTGGGTTGTCTGCTCAGCTTTGGGTCAGGCTTAGCTGTGCCTGCCATGGCACAGACACAACCAGACTAATGTTTGGTAATATGTCTGGGTACCACATGGCTCAGTCAAGTTGATACATAAAATTAGCCATCACATTGACAGTGTATTATATTAAATTATAATTCTATGAGGGGCACGAACAGCTAAAACAGGGAGCTTCTTGGTGATATAACTTATTATGAGGTTAGAGCCTGTTAACTTCAGAGTCAGGCCTGATTTATGTGATAAGGGTTGTTTTTCCTGGTCATGAAAGAAATTTAGTTGAGATTTCTAGATAAATTAATTGACTTATTGAAAGAAGTTAATTGATCCACTAGCTGGGCGTGGTAGTGCACACTTGTAATCCCAGTACTTTGGAAGGCAGAGACCAGAGGATCCGGGTTTGCGGCCAGCCTCAGCTCTCTTGCTCTCTCACTCTCTCTCTCTCTCTCTCTCCTTAGTGAGGCCCTCCACAACTTCGTGAGACCCGGTTTCAAAATAAAGTATAAAAAATAGGGCCGGGGGTGTAGCATGAAGGTAGTGAATGCCCCTGTGTTCAATCCCCGGTACCGCAAAAAAAAAAAAAAATTGATCCACTAGACATTTATAAAGATTTTTTTTTGATTTGTCAGATAATGGCATTAGGTTATAGTCTGCTTGGAAGACCACCACAAAATAGACACATGATTCAGGGAGGCCAGGGCCTGGCCATGATGAAGGACCGAGCAAAGGGCTATGGAAGAATGAATGAGGGGAAGACAATTCTGATGGGGCAGGGGGTGGCCAGGGGAGGATTCACAGAGGAGGTAGATCAGAGTATTACTAAGTGGAAATGGAGGCAGAGGTGCAGTGTATAGAGAAAGGCATGGAGCAGGGGAGGGGCTGAAGTGTCCAGGCAAGATGAGAAATCCAGTGTGACTGGTGTGTGGGATGCACAGTACAGAGTGGAGGGAACTGAGGCTAGTTGGCCCAGAGGGTGAAGGACCTTGTATTTCTGCTAACCAAGCTTGGGTTCTCCCCTGCAGGGCAGTGGGTCTCTACCTTTAATAGGTACAAGAATCACCCCGGGGAGCTCATTAAAGATGGGGATTCCTAGGTCTTCTCTCCAAGGAGCTGGATGCAGTAGGAGAAGACAGCTTAATGAGCTCCCCAGCTGATTCTAATATGGTTGGTCCACAGACCCCATCATTGCTGTGGGCTATGAATGCTTTTAAGAATAGGGAGTGACATGACCCAATTTATTTTTTAGGAAGATAATTCTGTCAACTATGTGGAAGGTGGACTGACTTTATTGGCAGGGAAAATATGTAGGAAGTTGCTGTAGGCATCCTGGTGAGAGATGAGTACTGGATCTTAAGTGTTCAAGAAAGAAAGGGCTGAATCTAAGAGACCTGAGTTAGAATACACAGTTGACCCCTGAATGTAAAGGACTGAGAATGAAGGTTGATTCTCAAGTGGCTAGCTTGGAAGATGAGTGGTCAATAATGCCTGGTACTTCATAACTGTTTGTTGAATGCATGAGTAAATATAGGACAAAAATATAGGTAGTAAGAAAGGAAGGTTTCATTTTAGATGACATTTGAAGTCAGTATAATCAATATTATTTGCTAGGATAGTTCACACAGGTTTGAAGATATGGATTTGGAGGTTGTCAGAATATAGAGTTTTTGCAGCAACCGTAGAGTCTGAGAGTCATTATTCATAAGAAGGTATATGCCTGAAAGAGATGAAGGCCAAAGAAGCTAATTATTTGGGGGAATTTAAAAGTCAGAGGAAAAATAGAGAGAGCAAAGTGTCTGAACATAAATTAGAGTTAATCTGAACATAAATTAATCTGAACATAAGATTGAAAGGAAGTATGTTGGAAAAAATTTTAAATAAAGGGAATAAAAAATTTCATGAAGTATGTGAGTGCAAGTGTGTGTGTGTGTGTATGTGTGTGTGTGTGTGTGTGTGTGTGTGTGTGTATTTGTGTGTCTTGAAGGAATATATTGGGAGTAGGATGTCAATATGAATGCTGAAATATGTTCTGCTCAAACTCTTCTTTTTAATATAGTTTAACAATCTCTCTCTTAAGGTCATTCCTGAGTCGTGGTAGAAAAACCAGGTCAACAGCTTCAAGGAAGATACTAGTCTTCCTATGCTATAGCTGGAGGGCAGTACTTATTTCCAGTAAAAGCTGTTTCAGCTCATTTGGCCATGAGGTGAGTTAGGACATATTAACCCTTACCCTCACAGCATCTGTTTCCTTTCCTTTCCTTTCCTTTTCTTTTCTTTTCTTTTTTTTCTTTTCTTTTCTTTTCTTTCTTTTCTTTTCTTTTCTTTTCTTTTCTTTTCTTTTCTTTTCTTTTTTTCTTTTCTTTTTTCTTTTCTTTTCTTTTCTTTTTTCTTTTCTTTTCTTTTTTCTTTGGTACTGGATTGAACCCAGGGGCATTCTACCTTTGAACTACACTCCCAGCCTTTTTTAATTTTGAAATAGAGTCTTGCTAAGTTGTGAGGGTCTTATTAAGTTGCTGAAGCTGGCCTTGAACTTGCAATCCTGCTGTTTCCGGTACTGGGATTATAGGTGTGGGCCAGCATTTGCTTCTTTATAGCATTTAGGTTAGAATTAGCCCTGTCAAGATCTCTTTCTTATCTGTTCAGCTTCTACAGATTTTGAAGATCTATTAATAGAACCCCACCATCATTCTATTGTTTTGGAAAATGATTATTAAAAAAGATCACTGCTAGCTGGGCGTGGTGGCACATGCTTGTAATCCCAGTACTCGGGAGGCTGAGACCAGAGGATCTGGGTTCATGGCCAGCCTCAGCTACTTAGTGAGGCCCTCTACAACTTAGTGAGACCCTGCTTCAAAATAAAGAATAAAAAATAAGGCTAGGGTGTAGCCTGGAGGTAAAATACCCTTGGGTTCAATCCCCAGTACCGCAAAAAAAAAAAAAAATCACTGCTAATATGTTTGCCGAAAATAAGTACCTTGTCTTAATTTTTATTTCTACCCTAGGAAAACACTTTTCACATGGTTTTTGGACATTTCTATTTGTATTGGACTTTTTTTCTGTAAATTCTGTTCAGGATCATTGTTCCTGTGTACTTGGGGGCCTTTGGGGTCTTTTGGATTGATATTTGCATGCTTCTTATATATTAAGGGCATTAATAGCCCCTTCCTTATTTTTAGTACTGGAGATTGAACCCAGAGCATTCTATTTCTGAGCAACACCTCCAGTCCTTCCAGTCCTATTTCATTTTTTATTTGGAAACAGGGTCTCACTAACTTGCTGAGGGCCTCGCTGAGTTGCTGAGCCTGGTCTTGAACTTATGATCCTCCTGCCTCAGCCTTCCAATTCCTGGGATTACAGGGTGTGCGCCACCATGCCCAGCTTAATAACACTTCTTAATATTCATTATAATTATTTTCCACACAATCATCAGTGCGGTAATGCAGTGGTGGGAGGAAAGAGTTAAAGTCTTTAGAGTATAAAATTCTTCATCGGTTGAGAATTTGAGATTCTGGCCTTCCGAACCTCACTAGCCAGGGTTTTTGTCCTTTGGTCAAAAGGTAAGCACCTTTCTGGAAGGTTCTCCAGCCAGGACCAAAGAAGATATCCTTATAGGAACAGTGCCCTTGAGAACAAACTAGAGGATGAGCTTGTGGATTGAATCCACTAGGTTCCTCTCTTTCCCCCAGAACTCAGGCAGGCATGCTGAAGTATTACTGCACGTGGGATGTTGGGCTTCCTTGTAGTTGAATACCAGGAGAGTTGTTCTGAAGGCCTAAAAGGAAGACACACATCAAAAAATGAGACCCGAGCTCCATTGGGGAGGGGGGAAGGTAATAGTTACTGTTGTCATTTTTCAAACATCATTTTCTAATGGTTTATTTTTGGCATTTTATTTTGTTTTATACTAACCTTGGTTACTGGTAAACTTATTTATAGATTGTTTTTTCCATGGGTAATTTCTTTTTCCTTTTTTGGCACTAGGAACTGAACCCAGGGGCCATCTACCTCTAAGATATGCATGCCCCCAGCCCTTTTTAAAATTTTTTATTGTGAGGTGGGCGTGGTGGTGCACACTTGTAATCTCAGTACTTGGGAGGCTGAGACAGGAGGATCACAGGTTCCAGCACAGTCTCAGCAAGTAGTAAGACTCTTACCAACCTAGTTAGACATTGTTTCAAAATAAAAATAAAATAGGGCTGGAGGGGTAGCTTGGAGGTAGAATGTCCTTGGGTTCAATCCCCAGTACCACACACACACAAATTTTTATTGTGAAACAGTGTGGTCGCTCTCTAGTGGAGCGGAGACCCCGGGAAGATGCAACCACGCAGAAATCAGGACACGGGGGTGCAAAGAAGGAGACCAGCTCCAAGCAAATGCATATTTATTTAGAGCAACAGACTTCTTTTATAGACAGAGTCCTGGGAACCTTGTACAAGAAGGCACTAGTCCAATCAAACCACCATGTATCTTCTTAAAACAAAGCTTCTAAGAATTAAGACACTAAGCAGTCTTGTGCTTATCACTTTCTCAGGGAGCAAGAGCAAGAATGTCAAGAAACTCGGATCCTCCAAGGCCGTAGCCCCCCCTCTATGCTCCGTTTCTCATCAGAACAGGCTGTGTTCTTGCAGGAAGTGTGCTTCCCACCAGGCTCGGTATGCCAAACCTAGAGACACGCCACGTTCTCAGAGGACAGATAAACATAGATCAGGCAGCTCCAGTCACCTCAGATCACCCACAATTCTCCCTTTTTTGTTTATTAAGCAACTTGCTCCACATCCAAACAAGATTTTGACGCATGGGGTCAACTTCTTTATATCTAATAAAAGCATGTAAGATAAGCAAGAGTGCAATACAAATCAGCATTCCAGCTCCAGCACTTCCAACACTATGGGTTAGACTCTGAATGTATGCACGAGGATCAAGTCCACTGAGCTTGTCTGCCAACATGGCAGCCATTTCGTCAATCTCTGTGTTGGGAGGAAACTGTTTACCAAAAATTTGAAATATATCATGCTGTAATCATCCAATTTGCATGGTAGCATTACCTCTTAGTCCCTCCAAATGTTGTTGAATTTCTTTCCATTTAATTTGGCTATTATTATACTCATAAGGGGTAACACAAAATGTAGTAGAATTCCAATCACAAGGAAACATTAAACGCTCCTGTAAAGATAAATAATGCTGTCCAAGCCAATGAGTAACTAATTTAAGATCATCAATTTCAGTCTGGAGTTGGGCATCCATTTGAGCTTGCTCTACCCATAATGTATGAGAATCCTTATGCCATTCTTCCACAAAATGTTTAGTCTGGATAGAACTATGTAAAGCCACACCAGCTACAGTGGCAGTAGTTACTACTGCTATAATTCCCAGAATTGCAGCCATTATTATCCCTACCATATGCTTAGAGTGTTTTAAAACTTTTGTGAATTGGCCCATTAAATGTGTCATAGATCATTCCCAAACCTGATTCATAGTTACAGGTAGCCAGACATGAGTTCTTTGCTGCATGACAATAATAGAATCCCGGGAATGATTAAAAACAATGGAATGATTAATAACAGGAAAACAATTTACATTTAGGGCAAATAAATGACATATTATGAAACTGCACAGGGCCCACAAGCAATACAAAAGGCAAAGCTACACAGTCAAATTAAGATTGTACTATAGTAAAGTTAGGTGGAGGCAGATCTAGATGTCCCACTATAAGTTCCGTTTGCCTCTTCAACAGGAAACAATGCGGCAGCTAGCTTCCACAAATGGGTCTGCGCAGGCAATGGGTGACCATGCATAAGCAACTGTGATCTGTGTGTGGAAAATCTGCCATCAGCCCAGGCCAGCAGTTTTGCCGTCCTCATCTGATCCTCCATCCTAATTTCATTAGAAAAATCACACAAGGTCTCATTCCATTCAGAACAAGTTGTTAAACATGTTCCTGATATTCCCTAATCTATCCAACTGTTCCCTTGTACAGAGAAAAACTTTCCTCTATGGGAACGACATTGCTGCCATCCAAAAGGCTTATATTTAATGCTTTGATAGGTAAACATGGGACATTCTGAAAGACCATATGGCAAAAATTTTGAATGGATGGTGTTTTTCCAATTTACATTAACAGAGCTTGCAGCGTGCCGAATAAGACGCGTTCGTGTCTGATTAAACATTGGTCCATGTTGAAGCCAATATTGTTTCCCTATTGGCAAGCACAGTGGCTGACCTAAGCATAAAGGAAGCAATTCAAAATGAAAACTAGCATTTAAAGAACTTCCCTCTTCTTGGAGAAAACGAGGTGCTTGAAGTTCACAGGGAGCAGGCAACTTCCCCACTGGAACCGAATGCCCGACTAAATTAATAAACCCTCATTCCACTGGTTGCAATAATGGAGGATTAGGAACATAGGCCCAATAGGTATAGTTCACCTGAGAGCCTGAGACTTGCAAAGATGCGGTTAAAATAGCAAGCATGGCAACAAATAAATGCTCAGGAGTACAAGTTCTGCCAGATTGTTTTACCATGCCCTGCGCACGAGTGCATAGGGCCTTCACTTGGCCCCAGGTGGGCACCAGAGCAGCAGTTGGTCGACAGAACTTCCATGGCTTCAAAGACAGGGCTGTGAACGCTTGCAGAGGAAACTCATTTTCCTCCCACCGGTGCCGCCGGACAGCAGTCTTTGGCTACATCTGGGGGATGACCCATCGCGTAGGGAGCATCGTTCCCGTCCATCCTGCAAATGAATAAGAGCATATCCCCTGCCTCTCACCAACCTAACTACTGACTCCCACTCTGCTTCTGGAGCGATTTTCGCCCACACTGGCTGATTTAAAGGAACCACGCTTTCCTCCGAAAAATTCTTATCAGCTCTGGTCAATATCTCTCCTTGTGGCAAGTTCATAAAATTAATAACAAATAATGCCTGCTGCAAAATCTGTCTAGGCAATTTAAAGACTCTTATTAACTTATAATAAGCCTTACCAGAAGTATCTAATTCCTGCATATTTTTCCCTTTTAATTTGTAACTTTAATGTATCATGAGCATGTTCAATAACAGCCTATCCTGAAGGATTATATTCTATGCCAGTTATGTTTAATATCTCAATATTTTAAAAATTGCTGTCCATTGTAAGTTGATGATAAATAAAGTTTTGCAATTTGGATATAAGAGAATTTGTTCAAGTTAATCTTGACTATCCAGTAAGTAAGATGTTAGTGAATGTAACAAGCATATCAAGGTAAACACAATGAAAGTGATCAATGATGGGAAAATGACCTTAGCATCAATAGCAATATCAGGCAGCATACTTATTATACTTCAGTGTTGCCTTTCACCAAGGAATACTTGAGGGCTAAAGGCGTAGTCTAACGTGACAAAAATGTCTATGGCCTCGTGATTAATGCAAGGAATTGATGAAAACAATAAGATAAAACATGAACCGTAACATAGAACATGAAAAAGGACCCCGAAGTGGCTTTGAAAACAGAGTAAAATGGAAACACTTGACATTGCTTTGATCAGCAAATGGGCAAAGGGTATTATTACTACATTCCTATCCAGATTAGGTGAATGCAAAAAACGTACAACCCCAAATTCTGACTCCTTTATACAGCTGACTTTGAAAACGAAGCAGAACAGGAGCTTTGAATCATCTTCGTATGACGCGGGATTTCCTAAAATACCTCCTCCATTCAATTGGAGTGAATATGAGTCATTACACCTGTAGTCTTTTTTTTTTTTTGTAGTACCGGGGATTGAACGCAGGGGCGTTCTACCTCTGGGCTATGCCCCCGGCCCCATTTTTTTATACTTTATTTTGAGACCGGGTCTCACGAAGTTGCGGAGGGCCTCACTAAATAGAGAGAGAGAGAGAGACAGGGAGAGAAAGAGAGAGAGAGAGAGAGAGAGAGAGAGAGAGAGAGCGTGCGCATGCGCATGCGCGCGCATGCTGGAGCTGAGGCTAACCGCGAACCCGGATCCTCCGGTGTCCGCCTCCCAAAGTACTGGGATTACAAGCGTGTGCCACCATGCCCGGCCACCTGTAATATGTTTAAGAGCTTACATGTTTTTCATCGTACAACCCTTTTTACTAAAAAGACTATTCATGAAATAATAGGAAGTGTCCTTTCTGTGGTAATCAATTGCAGAAATTGCAGAAAGTAAGTAGTGGATTATACCATTTCAACCCTTCTGGAGTTTCTACAACTTAGAACTTCCTCATTAAACCTCATAGATACACAACTCAAAATAACTCAAAATCAACCAATGGAAAGCTGATATCTACACAAATAAGGCCAATTCGGCCACTGAATTTCACAAATTATTGAGAACAAACATGACGAAGACATAAAGTCGGAAGTTGATCATGGTTTATTGGCTTGTTTGAAGAGTTGAACACAAATCACTGCATTTCTTCCCTTTCCTTCATTTCTTTGTTTCATCATTGTTGCACCTGAAATCCGTCCCTGCTGGCCTGATCAAGGTGTGCTTAACGAGGATTCCATTCCGACTGGCCAGACAAGCCTGTTTTCCTTCCATTGCGTGACTTAGATATCATATGCCTTCACTGTGATGACATCTAGGATCCGGTCCCCTTTCTTCAATTCTCCTCCACCTGTGCTTCAACAACATGCCGCACATGCACACATCTCTCAGTAGTTGCTACAATACCCTGTTAATTCTTTGCACGCCTCCACCTCTGGGCTTATTGAAAGTATCGTTGCCCACATAAATAACTGTGAAGTCCATTGTATGTTGATGATAAATAAAGTGTTGCAATTTGGATATAAGGAGGATTTGTTCAAGTGAATCTTGACTCTCCAGTAGTAAGTAAGATGTTAGTGAATGTACCAAGTATATCAAGGGAAACGCAATGAAAGTGATCAATGATGGGAAAATGACCTTAGCATCAATAGCAATATCAGGCAGCATACTTATTATACTTCAGTGTTGCCTTTCACCAAGGAATACTTGAGGGCTAAAGGCGTAGTCTAACATGACAAAAATGTCTATGGCCTCGTGATTAATGCAAGGAATTGATGAAAACAATAAGATAAAACGTGAAACGTAACATGGAACATGAAAAAGGACTCCGAAGTGGCTTTGAAAACAGAGTAAAATGGAAACACTTGACATTGCTTTGATCAGCAAATGAGCAAAGGGTATTATTACTACATTCCAATCCAGATTAGGTGAATGAAAAAAAACGTGCAACCCCAAATTCTGACTCCCTTATACAGCCAACTTTGAAAACGAAGCAAACAGGAGCTTTGAATCATCTTCGTATGATGCGGATTTCCTAAAACACCTCCTCCATTCAATTGGAGTGAATATGAGTCATTACACCTGTAGTCTTTTTTTTTTTTTGTAGTACCGGGGATTGAACGCAGGGGCGTTCTACCTCTGGGCTATGCCCCCGGCCCCATTTTTTTATACTTTATTTTGAGACCGGGTCTCACGAATTTGCGGAGGGCCTCACTAAGTAGAGAGAGAGAGAGAGAGACAGGGAGAGAAAGAGAGAGAGAGAGAGAGAGAGAGAGAGCGTGCGCATGCGCGCGCATGCTCGAGCTGAGGCTAGCTGCGAACCCGGATCCTCCGGTGTCCGCCTCCCAAAGTACTGGGGTTACAAGCGTGTGCCACCACGCCCAGCCACCTGTAATATGTTTAAGAGCTTACATGTTTTTCATCGTACAACCCTTTTTACTAAAAAGACTATTCATGAAATAATAGGAAGTGTCCTTTCTGTGGTAATCAATTGCAGAAAGTAAGTAGTGGATTATACCATTTCAACCCTTCTGGAGTTTCTACAACTTAGAACTTCCTCATTAAATCTCATAGATACACAACTCAAAATAACTCAAAATCAACCAATGGAAAGCTGATATCTACACAAATAAGGCCAATTCGGCCACTGAATTTCACAAATTATTGAGAACAAACATGACGATGACATAAAGTCGGAAGTTGATCATGGTTTATTGGCTTGTTTGAAGAGTTGAACACAAATCACTGCATTTCTTCCCTTTCCTT
>PVJS01040741.1:0-12482 GCA_004027185.1 Glis glis
GAGAGAGAGAGAGAGAGAGAGAGAGAGAGAGAGAGAGAGGTGAGGCTGGCTGTGAACCCGGATCCTCCGGTCTCCACCTCCCAAAGTACTGGGGTTACAAGCGTGCGCCACCACGCCCAGCTTATGTCAACCCACTTAACCTCCACACCTACCCTGACATTATCACATTTGGCACTTGACCTCATCCCTATTTTTTAAATGGGGAACCAAAGGCACAAGGAAGTTCAGGGACTTTCCCAAGGCCCACTATTATCAAGTGGCAATTTGGTTTCTCAACCCAGTAAGACTTTTAGACCCTGAAAGTCTGAGCTTACTTCAGACTTTCAAGTGCATGCAAGTCATCAGGGGGTCTAGGCTGAAAAGCAGTAGATCTGGGGTGGAGGCTGCATTTCCTCACTTCTGGAAAGCTCCCAGGTGACACCAATGCCTGGATCCTGGACCACACGATGCTGGTCCCTGGACCACACTTGGAGGGCAGAGCTAGGCTCTGGATTGCGATGGGCACCTTTCATCTCTTGAAGATAATGCACCTTGGAGATGTGTTTATTACCCATTTGTGCATCATCTTCATCAGAACTTTGTACACTTATCCTTGTCTGGGTTCAGTGGGTTGAAGCCAGGAAAACCCATTCAAGCTAATTCAAGAAAGGGACAGGATGGTTTAAGGATACAAAACTCATGGGTTGCAAAGGTAGTAAACACAACATGTGGGGTTTCTTGGGACCTGGAGCCCCATCAAGCTCCAGTCTCTCACCTCCACCATCCTCTGGGCTGGTTCTCCCCTCTGCTCACCTGTTTCCAACACCGCTGCCCACCCCAAAACCTACCAGCTCTTTTGGACCCCCCCAAGCCCACAACAGCCATATGCACTATTTCTTATTTCAGGTTCTTGAAGAGGGAATCTGATCGGCTGCTCTGGCAGTCAGTAGATTACAGGGGGTCTTGTTAGGGAAATTATGTAGGCAGGTAAGTTGGGTGTGATGGATAAATTGTCTGACTTATGTGCAAGACCAAGTATCCACTAAGAGTCCATTCCTGAAGGCCCAGATTGCTTATGCTGTTGACCAGTCAGAAAGAAATAGATCACTTATTTACAAAACACTTATTAGCTGCCAGGCAATATTCCAAATGACCGGGATCCAGAAGCAGAAGGCAGAACTACTGGTTTTAAAGAAGTTAGGTTCTAATGGGAGAGGAATTCTTTGGAAATGTCAGACTAGCTTATAACAAACCAAAGCCCTCCTTCTGAGAATAATTAAGAAAGCTGAAAAAAGACATCTATTTTCATTTCTGCTTTCTTAGTTGCATTTCTATATTTCACAAATACATTTGTATTTTATAGTTACTCAATTCTATATGTGCATATATATTTTAGCTCTCCTAATTGTTCTTAGATAGGTAGATTACAGAGAAAAGCAGCGGATTACCCACATCTCAGAGTCACATAACTCTTTTAAGAAATTCAACCATACTTAAGCTGTGCTAGTTGAGAGAAGCTATATAGAAAGTGACAACCAGGAAGTTCAGAAGGCAGATGAGTTTTGGCATTTCTAACAGTGAGACAAAAACCAGGATGTTTGTGCCAAATACCTCAGACTTTCCACTGGGGAACCCAGAGGAACTGAACCCCAAGAGTAAGCACAAAGAAGAAACAGACCAGACTCTATAAAAACGGAAACAAGCCCTAATCAGTTCAACCCCTCATTGAATAAAGGTGGTCATCAACCTTCTCTAACTTCCTACCAGGAAACTAAACTTTTACCTAGAACCTTCATGATTTTCTACCTACAATGTCTGGCATTCAATTAGAGAAAAATATCAGGCATACCAAGGGACAAGACCAAAAGAAACAACAGATAGTAGAAATAAGTCTGTAGACGAAGCAGCTATGAAAGTCATCAGGCATGGACATTAAAATTGTATGTTTAAGCCGGGCATGGTGTCTTACACCTGTAATCCCAGTACTTGGGAGGTTGAGACAGGAGGATTTCAGGTTTGAGACCAGTCTCAGCAACTTAGTGAGACCCTGTTTCAAAATAAAAAACAAAAGGGCTGGGAGTGTAGCTCAGAGGTAGAATGTCCCTGGGTTCAAAACAAATTATATGATTAATATTTTTAGGAATTAGATGATAGTCTGGAGAAATTTATTATAAAAATATAAATATATAAAAAAGAATTAAATAGATATTCTAGAACTAAAAAATGCAATAAATAAAATTAAAATTAAAGCCTCTTAGTAGATGGGCTTTGGTGACAGGTTAGACACAAATGAAGAGAAGATCAGTAATCTGAAAAACAGGTCAATAGAAGTATCCAGTGCAAGGCCCAGAAAGACAAAAGGATGAGAAGTTCAGAATTGAAATCCATGACAAAAATAACTTACACATTCGTGAGAGGTTCAGGAAGCTGAATTCAAGTTCCAGGCCATCTTTGCCATATGCCTTGACTATAATATTGACTGATTCTCAATTCCAACTACTTTGTTTTTTCTAATTCAAGTCCTAGATTCTCTTGTCTAGAGCATTTCAGTTTGGTAGCCACTGATGACACATGACTATTTACATATATTAAAAATTTAAATATAATTATAGCCAGGCCCAGGGGCACACACCTGGAATCCCAGTGACTTGGGAGGCTGAGGCAGGAAGATAACAAGTTTAAGGGTAGGCTGAGCAACTTGGTGAGACACTGTCTCAAAAAATAAAATAAAGGCTGGGTACAGTGGCCCATACCTGTAAGTCCAATAGTTGGGAGGCTGAGACAGGAGGATCATAGGTATAAGACCAATCTCAGCAACTTAGCGAGACCCTCAGCGACTTAGTAAGACCCAGTTTCAAAATAAAAAATAAAATAGGGCTGGAGGCCTAGCTCAGAGGTAGAATGCTCCTGGATTCAATCACCAGTACCATCATCATCGTCATCATCATCATCATAATGTAATTGTAATAAACTAGAATAAAATAAAAAGGGCTCTGTGGTATAGCTCAGTGGCAGAATACTTACGTAGCATGCACAAGGCCCTGAGTTTGATCCCTGGTATTTATATGTATTTATAAAATAAAGGCTGGGTGTAGTGGCCCATACCTGTAAGTCCAGTACTTGGGAGGCTGATACAGGAAAAATTATATATTTTATTAAATATATATATATATATATATATATATATATAATAAAAAAGTCCTTTTCTCAGTCACACTAGTCACATTTAAATTCTCAATAGCCACATGTGGCCAGTGGTTACTCTACTGGATGGTACAAATATAGAATGTCTCTGTTATTCCAGAAAGTTCTTTTGGACAATAATCTCATTCCCTGATATTGTGCATTTTTGCCGTGTTTAATTTTTAGATTGTCGTCTGTGGTGATGTCACTTTATGCTGCCACCTTTCCATGATTCCAGAGTCCTTCGTGTGATGTTCGAGGTTTTACACAGTATCACTCAATTCTGTTTTCCTGCCTGTTGAAAGCAGGCACGGAAAATTCAGCAATCAGCCACCAAGTAAAATAAGACAAAATAACCTCAAAACCAGGTGCCTGTTGCTCTGCGGGGCTGCCTTGTGTGGAGAATAGTGCTCAGAGCACTGATCGGGAGTCAACGCATGACTCCAGGTCCTCTGTCTTGGAATACTCACACAATACACACACTAAATAAATAATGTCTTGGCTCTTGGACTTCCCATTGGGAATCTTTTTATTTTGCAAGTATATGAGACAAGTGAGACTTTTATTGGACTGCATCTCAGCTTTGCCCTTTACTGGCCTTTAAACACTGACAACTTACCATGGCACCTGTCTTGGGCCCCTGGTTTTCCATCTGCTTGGTGTAAGCCATTGGCCTCTCCTTACATGTGAGTTGGTGGCCCTTCCATGTGGTTTTGCCAATGTGAAAGTTTCTTTATGTTTAAGTGCCCAATGTGCCATGTGGCATTATTTCAGGTTACAGTGTGGGCCAGGCCCATGAGCTACCACACTCTTCATGTCCTGCTGTTTCTTTTGTGTCTTGCAGTGATTTCTGTCAATGACTCTGAAGATTCATCCTTGGGGAAAAAGAAAGAGACTTGGGCATTCTTTGAAGGTAAACCTGGCATATTTCTTTATTATAAGATGCAGCCTCACTTTTTATTTTATTTATTTATTTTTTTGTTGTTGTTACTGGGAATTGAACCCAGGGACATTCTACCTCTGAGCTACACCCATAGCCCTATTTTCTTTTCTTTTTTTCAAGCAGAGTCTTGCTAAGTTGCTGAGGCTGGCCTCAAACCTGCGATTCTCCTGTCTCAGCATCCCAAGTACTGGGATTACAGTGTGCACCACTGTACCCCGCCAGCATCACTTTTAGACAATAGGAAGGGAATAGAATAAGAGAACAGGCTGTACTTTCTTAATTCTGCCCTCACGACAAGTTGTTTTCTTTGTCTAAACGTATTCAAAAGTAACATGGGTATCCCTGATGGACTCACCCTACAGTTTTGAAAAAAGTGGAGGTGAAAACCCCAATCTGCATAATTTCTCTCAGTTCATCTTGTTTTGCCCCAGAATTCCTACTTCTAGGTGATTTTGAGGAGGGACCTTTAAGTGACATTAAAAAAAGGAAAGTACATCTACCATGACCACATTTTATTTCAAATTAAGGAACCTGAGGTTCTGGAAAGAGTTTGAAAACCTTAAGCAAATGGTTTTCTACCCGTGTTAGAATCAGTGGGGAGCTTTAAAAACATGAATGTCTGGACCATATGTCTGGAGACCTGTTAAGAACTCTCCAGATGATCCCAGCATGGAACCAGGCTAAGAACCAGGGCTCAAGTGGTTCCCAAAGAGTGTCCCCGACCACCAGCAGCAGCAGCACCTGGGAGCTGTGACCTAGCTGCAGTCCAAACTCGGGGGTGGCGCCCAGCAATTTGGGCTTTAGCAAGCCCTCCCCATGGTGATACTGATGCATACTTAGGTTTGAGCCTTAGAGCAAGAATTCTCAACGGGTGATTTTTGCTCCTCCCGGGGACACTTGACAATGTCTCAAGACATTTTGGATTGCCCCACTGTGGGTGCTACTGGCATCAAGTGCACAAAGGCCAGGGATGTTGCTGAACATCTCGTGATGCATGGGCAGCCATCACATAGCAGAATCTGGCCCCAGATGTGAAATGTACCCAGGGTGCAGAATTCTGCTTTGGAGAAAGGGAAGTTTAGAGAGATCTTTTTCACAAAGTGGCTGAGGATTATGAATGTGAGTCATGAAAACTTGTACTTTGTAAGGCAGAGCCTTTGTTCAGGGAAAGACGGGTTCATGTTAAAGAGGGTCAGAAACTTGGGCCGGACTGTGTTTTGTGAAGGAATGGGATCTACTGATGAGAAATGGCCTAGTCCAAAGGATCCAAAAGAGACCTGTGCCTTGAATCTGCCATCCCCATCACCTTTGTGAACCCAATGGGGAGGGGGTGGCGGAAGAAGAGACTGCCTTAGAGGGAGAGCACCTGCCTTTGAACCCACCTCTTCTGACAACTGGTGGTGAAGCATTGGCGAAGGCACCTCTCTCTCCTAGAAAAATGGAACTTTAATTGTGAACATCCTTTGCGAACCATAAGGAGCCACTCGCTTTGTAGGGATTTATTGTTTAGTTTTCTAGTTATGCCTGTTCCATGTCTCAGATTGCCCTCCATTCCAGCACTGATTCTTTGGATTCCTCGACTTTTCTTCTGCACCTTTCATTGCTCATTGCTGTCTCCTTCTCTGTTTGATGACTTTCTCCTAGCAGAAGAATCCCCAGGTCTCTCCTTCCACCTCTCCTTCAGGGACTGCTTGTGGGCAGAGACTGCTTTATTCCCCAGACAGTAAAACAGTAGAAAAGCAAGGTCTGCTTTTCTTGTTGCAGTTTAGGAAAACTGAGGCAACCCAACAGATTTGTACCCTGAGTTTCTGGAGCTGCCATAACCTGGCACTGTAATGGTGTGGGGTTATGGTGATGGCCTGGGGTGGGGGGCATCCCTAAGGTAGGACACCGGGGGATGTGAAGGAGGAAGTCCTGTGCATTCTTATTTGCCTAGCATCCCCTAGTTAGCCCAGTGTGGTGGCGCATGCTGTAATCCCAGTACTTGGGAGGCTGAAACAGGAGAATCGCAAGTTCGAGACTAGCCTTAGCAGCTTAGTGAGGCCCTTAGCAACTTAGCGATACCCTGTTCCCAAATAAAAAAATAAAATAGGGCTGGGGATATAGCTCAGAGGTAGACTGCCCCTGGGTTCAATCTCTGGATCCACCAAAAAAAAAAAAAAAAAAGAATCCCCTAGTGAGACTCAGAGCCTTCCTGAGAGTGATTATTCCATTAGGAAGGAAGGAAAGAATTAGGATTTTCTCATGGCCCTAGGTGGTTTTGATACAAGCGGTCCAAGGATCTTATTTTATTAATTAATCCATATATTTATATTTATATTTATTTTAAATTTAGTTTAATTTTTTGTTTTGGTACTAGGGATTGAACCGAGGGGCATTCTACCTCCGAGCTACACCTCCGGCCATTTTTATTTTTTTGTTTTGAAATAGAATTTCACTAAGTCACTGAGCATCTCACTAAGTTGCTGAGGCTGGCCTTGAACCTGCCATCCTCCTGTCTCAATCTCCCAAGTACTGGGATTACAGGCATGCACCACTGTGCCCAACTTGAGGACCACATTTAAAAGTAGGATGGGACAAAAAACAAGACTTTACATATTTGGAAGAATTATAGGATTTAGTCCTGACACATCTTGCAGCATAGTCAGAATCTCTAAAACACTTCGCATATTGGCAGTATTTTATTTGGTACTAGGAATTAAGCCTAGGCGCATTCTACCTCTGAGCTACACCCTCAACCATTTTTATTTTATTTTATTTTGAAACAGATTTTGCTAAGTTGCTGAGGCTGGCCTCAAACCTGCAATCGTCCTGTCTCAGCCTCCCAAGTATTGGGATTACAAGTGTGAACCACCATGCCAGGCTATGAACTGTATTTTACAATTCATGTGTAGCTATGGGATATCTGCGTTGCTCCCAGCTTAACCCTCCGTGTGAAATCTGTAATGCAGCACGTAGTTTCTTCTCAGTAGAGAGAATCCAGTTCCTTTGGAACGTCAGAATTGCCATTGTCACTATGGATCAAGCATGCTTCAAGGCAGCTGCTTCTGTCTTCTTTCCCTATAATTTTAGCAGCAACAGTAACAACAGCAACAGCAGCAACAACAGTGCCTGTATGTTTTGCTTTTTTAACCTGCTGCAGCTTTGGTGAGGCCAGGGGTACAGTTGAAACTCCCTGGCGCAGGATCCAGGCCTTTTGCCCTTCTGTTCCTGTTTGGGAGAGCTTTAGTGCGGGTTGTGGACGGATATCCATCCTCCTGGGGCTTCACTTGGCCTGGCTGTGTGCCCGCAGAACAAAACAAGCATTGATTGTCAGGCCTCTTGATGAGATGCTGGAGTGAGTTAAAATCCCTCAGGGCTATCGCTCAGGTATTTCGCCCTGAGCAAGATGGTATTATAGTCTGCATTAAAAAAAAAAATGAAGTACACAGGGTTTTGTTGCCAGCACTGTGATCTCCTAGGGTCTTACATTTGCTCTGGAAATGTAGAACACTGGCTCTGGCTTTCTTGTTTCAGCACTGGAGGAGAGCGGGGATCTTTGTGCTGAGAAAGGCTGAGGGCACCGTGCTTCAAAGCCATGCTGAGTCCCCTGCCAGCTTGCCAGGCAACAGGTCCTCGGCTCCTCAGGCTTGGTTGAGAGGTCGGGGAGGGTGGATGGGCACTGGTATGCGACACTGTCACCCCCGTCTCCCCCTCCCTGTGGTGTGTGCAGCTACTGCAGCCTGCCGACCCCGCCATCTGCTTAGGGGAGGCCTGAGCATTTTCTGCAATTGAGTCTAAAAATGGCAATGGCGCCTTTGGAAGTCCAATGGCAAAGAATACAACTGCAGATGAACTCAGGGGTTGTGACATGATTTTTGGAATTACTGTGAGTGTGCAGGTTTACGTGGTATTTTATTAATTAATTAATTAATTAATTTTTGTTGTGCTGGGAATCGAATCCAGCTCCCCTGCCCCCCGGGCATGCTAGGCAAGCACTCTACCACAGAGCTACACCCCCAGCCCTGGGTGGTATTTTCAAAGTTAATTCCGGGATTCAGTGAAGTGCAGATGTTTTTTTAAAATTGGGCCTGAAAGTTTAGCTTCAGCCTTTGGATATGTTGTTTGTCCAGGTCTGGATTTGGAAATTTCTGAGCCAACATTGGTAACTAGAGAGGTTGTTTTCATAAACAGTTAAAGGACCAGTTAGAAGATAAGGTAACATTGTGCGCCGGGTGTGGTGGCGCACGCTTGTAATCCCAGTACTTTGGGAGGTGGACACTGGAGGATCCGGGTTCTTGGCCAGCCTCAGCTCTCTCTATCTCTCTCTCTCCCTGTCTCACTCTCTCTACTTAGTGAGGCCCTCCGCAACTTCGTGAGACCTGGTTTCAAAATAAAGTATAAAAAATAGGGTTGGGGGTGTAGTTCGGAGGTAGAACGCCTCTGGGTTCAATCCCTTGTACCGCCAAAAAAACCCTCGATCCATCCTGAGAGCAGTCCCTTGGGGCTGAGGCATGCTGTCACAGGAAAAGGTTGTCCTGCTGTCTTAGATTTTGTGACCCTGGGGGCTCAGTCTCATCTGTTTGCAGAGAACACCTGGAGAGGATGGTGGTGTCAGTGTCTGAGCAGACTCAGTAGGATGGGTTGTTTTTATGCAGTAAAGGAATGATTGGAATAGAAGAGAAAGCCAGAACTTTGGGGGTATCATTGGAACAGAAAAAAATAGAACTTCGGGGTGCCAGTGGAGCAGAAGAAAAAAATCAGAAGTATGAGGTACCAGTTGCTGCCCAAGCCAAGGGAACTCCGGTGTTCTTTCTGAGATTTTCTCTTCCTGAAAAGTGACACTTCTTATGTTTCCTGTAGCTTCGAGGACAGCACAGAGAGCAGCTGTGGCCTCTGGGGTGAGTGTGAAGACCCACATATGGGTGGGCGGTGCCTGCTGGTCCGGGCTACAGCCCTGAGGGCCTGTGTGCTTGGGGGAGGAGCCGAGCCTTCCGATGGGCCAGATGTTTTGTGACTGTGGAGAGCTTGCTCTGCATGCCACGTTGAAGCTGTGATTTGAAGCTGTGACTTGGGCCTCGAGCCCTCTGCCTCCACCAGGGTCGGGTGGGCCCCGGGTGTGAGCAGGGTGTTGCTGGGGACCTGTGTGAGCATGGTGAGCTGCAGCCGTCACCCACAGCAGTGCTTCTTGCTTGCGGCAGTCCTGGAACCAAGGAAAGCTGTCCAGAGAGAAGTGAGCTCCTGGGTCAGGCCGCTCTGCCCGCTGGCGAGGGAACTTCCTCTTGTTTTCCTCAGCAAGATAGCTTCCTCTCATTTCAGGTGGACATTGAAGCCAGATCGCCCTGCCTTTTGGTCAGGGGCACACATTCCTGGAATCCCTTCAAGGCGGCCCCAGTTCTGCCTGGCCCGGCAACGTGACTGTGTTCTTTACCAGGAATGGCTCCGCATTTCTGTTCCCAGAGTCGTTTGCTCTATTCTGTGCAAATCAGGGACTGGCCTCGGGGTCCCCGTGTTCTGGCCCTTTCTGTGTCCTGATATCCTGGACATGAGTCCTGGGCTGTGGACCCTGCTCTGTCCCTCAGCTTGTCGTGGAGTATCTTGTCTGTATCCCAGAGTCCACTGGCGAGTTTCCAGTTGCTGGAAAGGAGTCTCGAGCCTCCGTCCTGTCCCCTCGATGGTTCTCTGTCCCATTAAGATACAAAGCTCGTGCGGGAGACACAGGCACCTTCGCAGAAAGGCGGTTTTGATTTTAGTAACAGGAGAGAGTTCTCTGTTTCCATCTCGAGCGCCCCTCACCCCAGTGATGCCCTCACTTCTAACCTGGCTTCTGTTCTCTGTCCACTAAAGTGGCTTTCTTCCAGGACTTTCCAGTAGCATCCAGGTGGGAACACCCAGTGGGTGTTTTCCAGTAGGACTTAATGCTATTAAGGAATTTTTGTTCCATTGATTTACTCTTGGTTTCTAGAACCTTCCCTGCAGTTCCTCTCTGCTTCCAGGACGGGCTCCGAGTTCCTTTGTGGGAGGCTCTTCCTTTGGAAACCCACCTGCCCAACTCCCTTAACCCATTTTTCCCTGTTGTCCCAGATGCGGAACACTGATAAAGACTTAAATTGAGCAACAAATATATCACTTCTAGTAACTTTGAAATAATATTTGAATATTTTTTATGTTCTCAGAAGTGAAAACTGGGATGTAACAGGTTAAATATTAGTGCAGTTGCTCCCCCCTGCACCTTCACCCTGTGCCACTTGAATTGGTTCCAGGACCCACCCTCCCCAGGATACCAACATCTGTGCATGCCCAAGTCCCTTACATACAGTGTCATCGCATTTGCATACAACCCCCACACATCCTTTATCATATTTAAACCATCTCTAGATGACTTACAATACGTAAGACAATGTAAACACCATGCAACTAATTGTTACACTGCATTGTTCAGGGAATAACAAGAAAAAATCTATACATGTTCAGGACAATCCCAATGTTTGCTTCGAATATTTTCAATCCAGAAGGCTGACTGTATTTTATTTTTAGTCCACACCGCTATGTCGTCAGGAACAGAAACCTACTCAAACTGGCTTGAGAAAAATGCTGACCAACTCTAAGAAGATGAAAGACTCTCATGGACTCTGGGGTAGAGGCTGCACTGGGCCTCCTTGGGGCCTGGGCCAGGGAGGAGAGAGCAGAAAGTGCCTGAATGTCTGATTCTACCTCCTCCCCTTCCCCTTCACTGCCATCGGCCTGCCCTGGGAAGCCAGCACCCCACACCCAGCAGACCGGCCCTTTCAGTTTAAGCACTTAACCACCTGCTCCTCCACATCCCCAGGGCTTTACAAAGGTGCCTTCCTGTTGACTCGGCAATTCTGCTTCTAGGAACTTAACCTTAAGAACACACTGTGAGAGGTGCATTAAGGTTTCAGAGTCATCTGTTACGGGAAGCAGCAGCTGGAATCACCGAGCCGCCAGCAGTAAAGAGATGCAGGCATTTTTGTTTACCAATAGTTTTCCAGAATGGCTGCGCCATTTTATATCCCCATCACCGGTGTCTGAGCAAGCCAGTTGATCCGCATGTTTGCCAGCATCTAGTGTTAACACGGTATTTTGTTTTGGCCACTCTGTATGGTGTGGTTTCACTTTACATTTCTTTAATGACTAGGGAAGTTGAACACGTTCTCATGTGTTTATTTGCCACCTATATATTCTCTTTGGTGCACTGTCCATGTTTTCTTCTTTTTCCTAAGAGGACTATTTCCTAAGAGTTCGTTATATTGTAGATATGAGCCCTCTGTTGGATATGCGGCTTCTACAAATGTGTTCTCCCTATCTGTAACTAATTTGACTTTTCACCCTCTACTTATTATTGTTCACAGAACAAAATTTTCAATTTTGATGAAATCAAATTCATCATTTTACTTTTTTCTCTTCTTTCTTTCCTTCCTTCTTCTTCCCCTCCCCCCCCCTTCGTCTCTTCCTTCCATAGTGCTGGGAATTGAACTTGGGGCCTCATGCATACTAGGCACGAGCTCTACCACTGAACTACACCCCTACAAGTTTTACTTCTATGAAGGATGCTTCTGGTGTCAGGTCAAAGAACTGCCTTGTCTTTAATCCTGAAGATTTTTCTCCTTTATTTTTTCTAAAAGTTTTTGGTTCACATTTTAAATTTTGGCGTGGGGTTTATTTCAAGCTAATTTTTATATAATTTGAGGGGTTAACTTTAATTGTATGTGTCGCTGATGGAAGTCTGGTCACTGCAGCACCACTTACTGAAGAGGCTATCTTCCCAGGTGCTTCTGCAATTGTCAAAAATCAATCAAGCACACTTGTGTGGGTCTATTTCTGGGCCCTCTATTCGGTTCCATTGATCTGTCTATGCCTCTACCAGTACTACACTTTACCTTGATTACTGCAGCATGGGGATCTTTGAACTCCCATTTTGACTGGGTTTGTATCCCCGTGATGTGGCCCGTGGTGACAACACTGTGCATGTCCGTGCCTTTCAGATCTCTATGTGTATGCCGTCCTCGTGTGCTGCGTGGGGATCCTCAGCGTTCTGCTCTTCACCCTGGTCATTGCCTGGCAGTCTGTGTTTCACAAGAGGAAATCCAGAGGTAAGAAAACAGATAAGGTCATGTCTGGACCGGGAGGACAGCCCGCCCACAGACAGGCACAAGATGCCGGGCAAAGTAGCATGTTGGTGGCAGAACCACCCCGAGTCAGAATTATGTCCCTGAGACTGGTAAGCAAAGTAAGAGAGAAGATGTGCTTCCCCCAGACACTGCAAAAGTAAACTGTGACCTCACTTAAACCCCCCTTCCATCAAGTCTCTTCCTTCCTCCGTGTCTGAGACCCTGACCCCCAGGTGGCCTGGCCGGGCCCGGGCGTGCACTTTGGC
>PVJS01040742.1:0-18288 GCA_004027185.1 Glis glis
GCTACACCCCCGGTCCTATTTTTTTATGCTTTATTTTGAAACCGGGTCTCATGAAGTTGCAGAGGGCCTCACTAGGTAGAGAGAGAGAGAGAGAGAGAGAGAGAGAGAGAGACGGGGAGGGAGAGAGAGAGAGCGAGCTGAGGCTGGCCACAAACCTGGATCCTCCGGTCTCCGCCTCCCAAAGTACTGGGATTACTAGCGTGCGCCACCATGCTCGGCTTGCTCAATATATTTTTATGGAGAGGATAGATATCACATTAATGTCCTTTTTATAACCCTAAGAGGAAGGCAGAGATTACTTTTACATTTCACGGCTGAAGAGAAGGTTTCAGATAGGAGGGAACCTGATTATAATCACCCAGCAAGATGAAAGTCCAAGCCAGAACTTAAACCCAGGTCTCTTGATTCCCAATCTAATTTTTCAGAGAAGGAAGGCCAAGAAAGAGTCTGATTTCCCATCGCTACCGAGTCTGGCAGTGATCCCATGAAGGGCCTAATCCTGGCCACTGGGACCTTCAGAACTCGCCATGTTGAGCCGGGCGTGGTGGCGCACGCTTGTAATCCCAGTACCTGGGAGGCTGAGACCGGAGGACCCGGGTTCACGGCCAGCCTCAGCTACTTAGTGAGGCCCTCTGCAACTTAGTGAGACCCTGTTTCAAAGTAAAGAATAAAAAATAGGGCTGGGGGTGTAGCTTGGAGGTAGAATGCCCCTGGGTTTCAACCTCAGTACCGCAAAAAAAAAAAGAACTCGCCATGTTGTCTCAGTGCTTCAGCACCTGTGTCTGAATGATGCCTGTCTTATCACCTTTCATCCCCCAGTTCCTTGTATCTGAACTAAGCTGTGCTCCTTGCCACCATCGCAAGGCCTACCCAGTACCCCGCACCTCCATGGAGGCCAGGCCAGCTGGACCCCACATTACTCCCCCCCCCCAGTCTCTTTTAGCAGGTGGATCTAGGACTAACTCCCATAAAAAACTCCCAGACCTTTGCTCTGCTCAGTCCACAGCCTGCGATCTTTCCTCATCATTTGGACAGGTGACACTATCTTTCAGCCCATCTTCTCTGGCAAGTGGGACCTCCCCTGACCCTCAGGCAGGGGTGGGCAAGGAGCCCTTCACTGCTCACCCAAGCCCGCGCTCCTTGGCTCTGAAACAATTCAAGGCCACGATGACCAACTAGCTCAGGTCTGGAGTTCACAAATGGCCTCATATGCAGATGTTTGGCAATATCTCTAGATGAGGGTATATATTTCATCCCTGTATTTTTTATTTGTGTTAAAAAATGTTGATCTAATAAATGTCAACTTGTAGCTGGGTGTCGTGGAGCATGCCTATAATCCCAGTACTTTGGAGGGTGAGACAGGAGGATTGCAGGTTTGAGGCCATCCTCAGCAACATAATGAGGCTCTCAACAACCTAACAAGACCCTGCTTCAAAACATAAATTAATAACAAGGGCTGGAGGTGTAGCTTGGAGGTAGAACGCCCCTGAATTAATCCTCAGTACCAAAAAAAAAAAAAAGAAAAGAAGTAGAAAAAAGAAAAAAAGTACACTTATTGAAGGAAATTATTTTTGTTCATTTGGTGTAAGGAATATGTTCATCATAGGGAAATTAATTGATTCAGCCTTGTGGGCCACTAACCCACCATCTGGTAACACTGCTCACCTGTTAGTTAACCAACCACTTCATATATGGGGTGAGTTGTGTTGTCAGAAAGCTTCAGTCCCCTGAAATAAAAGATGCTGCTACCCAAGTCATATCTAACCATAGCACAAAATCTCCTTCTTAGCCGGGCATGGTGGCACACGCCTGTAATCCCAGTACTTGGGAGGCTGAGACAGGAGGATCACAGGTTCGCGGCCAGCCTCAGCTACTTAGCGAGGCCCTCCGCAACTTAGTGAGACCGTGTTTCAAATTAACGAATAAAAAATGGGGCTGGGGGTGTAGCTCAGTGGTAGAATGCCCCTGGGTTCCATCCCCAGTACCGCAAAAAAAAAAAAAATTAAACAAAAAAATCTCCTTCTTACACAAAGCAACATTCATACATCCCAGAGGCTTCAATAAACACTGTCCATACACCTCATTTAATTTTCATGGAAAGATACTGTTATTCTTCTTTTTTTTTTTTTTTTGCGGTACCAGGGATTGAATGCAGGGGCGTTCTACCTCTGCGCTACACCCCCGGCCCTATTTTTTTTTATGCTTTATTTTTGAAACTGGGTCTCACAAAGTTGCGGAGGGCCTCACTAGATAGAGAGAGAGAGAGAGAGAGATCGTGCGCGCGCATGCGCGTCGAGGTTGGCCGCGAACCCGGATCCTCTGGTCTCCGCCTCCCAAAGTACTGGGATTACAAGCGTGTGCCACCACACCCGGCATTATTCTTATTTTAAAGACAATGAGCTGGGCATGATCATGCAAACCTGTAATCCCAGCACTTGGGAGGCTGAGACAAGAGGATCACAAGTTTGAGGCCAGCCTTGCAACTTAGTGAGACCCTGTTTCAAAATAAAAAAGGGTTGGGGGTGAAGCTCAGAGGTAAAATGTCCCTGAGTTCAATCCCAAGTACCAAATAAATAAGGACAAAGAAACTAATGCCCAGAGGTTAAATAGTTTCCCCCCATGTTATACAGATGGTATACATTATAGCCAGGACCCAAATCCTTAGTTATTCCAAAGCTCAGGTCTAGCAGACAATGGCTCTCAAAATATTTGTTGAAGCCCGGCATGGTAGCACATGCCTGTAATCCCAGTATTTGGGAGACTGAGACAGAAGGATCACAGGTTCCAGGACAGCCTCAGCAAGTAGTGAGACTCTCATCAACCTAGCAAGACCCTGTTTCAAAATAAAAATAAAATAGGGCTGGGGGAATAGCTCAGAGGTAGAATGCCCCTGGGTTCAATCCCCAGGACCACAAAAAAATAATTCTGTTGGATAAATGGAAGAATAAGTAAATGAGTGGATCAATTCCTTTCTCTGATCTTGCATTTCCTCATCTGTAAGATGGAAATAGCAGTAATGGTATTTACCTCATAAGGTCGTTTTTTTTTTTGGCACTGGGGATTGAACTCAGGGGTGTTCTACTTCCAAGCTACACCCCCAGCTCTTTTTATTTTTTATTTTGAAACAGTATTTTGCTAAGTTGTGGAGGCTGGTCTTGAACCTGCGATCCTCCTTTCTCAGCCCTACACATATTAAGATTACAGGCGTGTGCCACTGTACCTGACTTCATAAGGTCATTTGGAGGGTGAAATGAGGTAAAACAGTTGTCCCCTGGTATCCATAGGGGAATGGTTCCAGGGTATTCCCCCCACACACACACACACAGATGCCAAAACCTGATGATGCTCAGACCCTTATATAATGTGTGTTGTTTTTGTATATAACCTATGCATAGCCTCCTGAATACTTTAAATCATTTCTAGAGTGTGTGTGTGTGTGTGTGTGTGTGTGTGTGTGTGTGTGTGTGTGTGGTACCGGGGATGGAATCCAGGGGCATTCTACCTCCGAGCTGCACCCCCAGGCCCATTTTATTCTTTATTTTGAAACAGGGTCTCACTAAGTTGCAAAGGGCCTTCCTAAGTAGCTGAGGCTGGCCACGAACCTACAATCCTCCTGTCTCAACCTCCCAAGTACTGGGATTACAAGCATGTGTCACCACCCCTGACTTAGATTACTTATAATACCTAATACAAGGTAAAGGGTTGTTATACTGTATTGGTTAGAAAATAGCAACAAGAAAATGAAGTCTGTACATGTTCAGAACAGGTACAATTTTTTTTTCAAGTTTTTTTGGGGACTGGGGATTAAACCCAGGGGCATTCTACCTCTGAGATACACCCCAGCCCTTTTTATAAAAAAATTTTGAAACAGGGTCTCACTATGTTTCAGAGGGCCTCACTAAGTTGCTGAGGCTGGCCTGGAACCTGCGATCCTCCTGTCTCAGCCTCCCAAGTACTGGGATTACAGGCATGCGCCACCACACCTGGCTTTTTCAAGCATTTTTGATCTGCAAGTGGCTGAACTCATGGATGTGGAACCCAGGTATACAGAGAGTCAACAGTCCATGCATGCATAAAATAATAATTTTGGATGCTTATATAGTGTATCAGTCAGCTTCTTGTCACTATAACAAAATACTTGACCCCAGCTACTTATGAAGTAAGGAGAGGTTTATGTTGGCTCATAGTTCTGGAGGTTCAAGTCCAAGATGGGGTGGCCCCATAAAATTGGGCCTCTGGTGAAAGTAGCAGATCATGGCAGAAGCATGGGTTGGAGCAAGTGCTTATATCTTGAGCCAGGAGGCAGAGAGAGAGAGAGAGAGAGAGAGAGAGAGAGACCCTACAGTTCCTTTCAAGGTCACACCCCCAATGACCTAAGGACCTCCCTCTAGGCTCCACCCCCTACAGATCCATGGCAGCTCCTGACACTGCCACACTGGAGACTTAGCCTTTCCATATGAACCTTTAAGGGACAACCATTGAAACCACAGTATATGGTCCTACCATGTATAGGTAACTGCTCTCAGCCTTATGAAGTATTATTATCCCCATTTTACAGCAAGGAAATGGAAGAAAAGAAAGATGAAATGACTTATACAGAGTCACACAGCTCCTAAGTAGCAGTGCCAAGACTCAGGCCCAGGTAGTCCTGGCCAGAGCCCATACCATCACCCCCAAACCACCGTGCTCTACTCTAAGACTCTCCCACAGGGGCTGGCCCTTAGCAAGTGTACATCAAACGCTGATTGTGGAAAACCATGTTCTTTGTCCACCTGAGGCCTTGCTTGACAGCTGTATATTTTCCATCAAGTCACCACCAAACCCAGAACCCAGGTATTATCCCCCTGGGGGTTTTTCCAAGCCTGTGCCCCTTGCCTGGAGGCAGGACTAGTGATAGGGCCGGATACCAGAGTTTAGGACCATGGACAGCGCCCCCGCTTCTCTTCCCTGGATCTCTCCTCCTAATATTTAAGGTCCTAACAGATATTTCATCCAGCTCTTTCTTTTCTTCTGCAGAACATTATGTAGGATAAGGCACAGGGGAGGAAACTTTCCACTCCCCTTCGAGTTAATAACAGCCTTGGTGGCTGTGGAGGAAAGCCCACTATTTGAGGGGAAAAGAGAGACACTTCCTTCTGTACAGAGCTCCAGTTCGTGACACCCAATAACATCTACTGAGCTCTACTACCCAGGACTGTTTACCTCATGGCACAAACCTTTCCTTTTGCCACATTAAAGAAGAACTAAGTCAAGCGCCGGGCGTGGTGGCGCACGCTTGTAATCCCAGTACTTTGGGAGGCGTGGACCGGAGGATCTGGGTTCGCAGCCAGCCTCAGCTCTCTCTCTCTCTCTCTCTCTCTCTCTCTCTCTCTCTCTCTTCCTAGTGAGGCCCTCCGAAACTTCGTGAGACCCAGTTTCAGAATAAAGTATAAAAAAATAGGGCCGGGGGTGTAGCGTGGAGGTAGAACGCCCCTGGGTTCAATCCCCGGTACCGCAAAAACAAATAAATAAATAAATAAAAGAACTAAGTCAAATACTCTACAGGCCTTGATACCCTGATATTGTTGAGGAAGGTACCCCAGCCAGGCTCAGTGGCACACACCTGTCATCCCAGTACTTGGGAGACTGAGACAGGAGGATCGCAGTTTCAAGGACAGCCTCAGCAACTTAGCAAGACCCTCAGCAATTCAGTGAGACCCTATTTCAAAATAAAAAATATGCCAGGTGTGGCGGCACAAGCCTGTAATCCCAGTATTTAGGAGAGTAAGACAGGAGGATCACAGGTTCGATTCCAGCCTCAGCAATTTAGTGAGACTCTCAGAACCCTAGTGAGATCCTGTTTCAAAACAAAAATAAATAAATAAATAAATAAAAAGGGCTGGGGGTGTAGCTCAGAGGTAGAACAACCTTGAGTTCAATCCCTAGTAACACACACACACACACACACACGAAAAATAAATAAATAAATAAATAAAAATAAAATATAAGCCCAGCATGGCAGCACATGCCTGTAATCCCAGTATTTGGAAAGTTGAGACAGGAGGATCTCAGGTTCGAGGTCAGCCTCAGCAACTTAGCAAGGCCCTCAGCAACTTAGTGAGACTCTGTTTCAAAATAAAAAGGGCTGAGAGTGTAGTTTGGAGTGTTTTGTTTTGTTTCCTTTTGTTTGTGTACTGGGGATGGAACCCAGGTGCATTGTACCTCCAAGCTACACCCCCAGCCCGATTTTTATTTTTTATTTTGAAACAGGGTCTTGCTAAGTTGATGAGAGTCTCACCACTTGCTGAGGCTGTCCTGGATCCTGTGATCCTCCTGTCTCAGCTTCCTAAGTACTGGGATTACAGGCATGCGCCACCACGCCTGACTCAATCCCTAGTTTTAAAAAAAGTACAAAAGGGAGAGAAAAATACCCCTAAAAGGGCCCCAAAATTACCAAAGCACTGAGCTCAAGCACCAAAGCATGAGGGGGAGGAACTTTCAGGGAACTGACTCCTGGAACCACAACGTTTTATCCTAATTCATGGTAGAAAACAATATTGTTAGCCAGGCATGGTGGCACACACTAGTCATAATAATAATAATATTGTTGAGGAAGGGTTCCAGTAAATGTCTACTGAGTGGCTTGGGACACCCGTAGGACTTGCCCACTGAACCAGTGCTGGGGACAGCATAACGTCAGGAGACTCGTGGTGCAGGTGCCTCCACGCAACCCCGCTAGGACGGGACTCTAGCGACATCCTCTTGGGGGCAGTCAGTGACCTGTTCAGAAGCCTCTGCAGGCCCAAAACTCACAGACAGTCGATCTCTCCTCCCAACGGTCTTCTCACCTGGGAAGAGGATGCGGCTGGCCATGCCGGGGAGCACCATTATGAAAAGAGGAAGCACCTTCAGGTATGCAGCCATCAGGGAACCTCCTTTGGCGTGGGACATGTTCTTGGAGGCCAGCGCCCGCTGCACAATCACCTGGAAAGCAGGGTGGGGGTTGGAAAGCAGACACGGCTCCTCTGAAGGCCAACTAGGTGTGCACAGCTTCCTGGGAGGTGGGGCAGACTCAGTTGGCCTGGCTTCCCTTTGAAGAAACACCTCTTTCTTTCCTGTTGTCTTGCTAAGTTGCTGAGGCTGGCCTCGAACCTGCAAACTTGCGATCCTCCTATCTCAGTCTCCCAGATACTGAGATTACAGGCATGCACCACCCTGCATGGCCTAACTGGGGTCTAACTGGGGTTAGAGCTGGAAGCTCTGATCCCCTCTTGGTTCTCTCCCGACTCTTTTATCCAGGCTTTAGAGCCAATTAGAGTTATCCACAGAATGAGTCCATCTCTCTGGCTTCCACGATCAATCCAGGAAAAGCATGTACCCCACGAGGTCCACATAAAGCTCTTTGGGGAGCTTCTCCCTAAAACAGACAAAGGGAAGAGGGGGAGAGGTGCCCTGCCCCCTGTGGCCACCAGTGGAACTGCTAACTGATGGTCAGGTGGAGCTGCTGCCTGCAACTCTGCCCCCATACTGGGACACCTTCAGTCTTCCAGACCGAAGTCATTTCAGAGGAAAGAAAACCAGGAGATGGAGAAAGAGAAAGAGTTTTTTGTTTGCTTGTTTTGTCTTTGTTTTTTGGGGCGTTGTTTGTTTGCTGGGAGTTTTTTTGGGGGAGGGAGTACTAGGGATTGAACCCAGGAACATTCTACCTCTGAGCTACACACTCTGAGCCTTATTTATTTATTTATTTAGCAACAGGTTCTCACTAAGTTGCTGAGGCTGGCTTCAAACCTGTGATCCTCAGCCTCCCAAGTACTGGGATTATAGGTGTGTACCACCACACCCAGCTGAAAATAAATAAATTTAAGTTGGGCACAGAGGTGCACACCTGCAATGCCAGCAACTTGGGAGGCCTGAGGCAGGAGGATCGCTGGTTGGAGGCCAGCGTGTGATAACTTAGACACTGCTTCAAAGTAAAAAAGAAAAGGGCTAGGGGTGTAGCTCAGTGGTAGAATGCCCCTGGGTACAATCCCTAGTACCACCACAACTACAAAAAAAAAAAAAAGAGAGAGAGAGAGAAAGATAAAAGAAAAGATAACAGAAAGAAAAAAGAAAAGGAAAAGGACTGGATGTGTAGCTCAGTAGTAGAGAGTTACTGGTTTCAATCCCTAGCACCAAACATAAATATATCAACAAATTTAAATTAAAAAAAGTACAACCCCCCCAAAAAAATTTTTGCTCAAAGGTCACTTCTTCACTACACCTCTCCTAAACACCCTTATTTATTTATTTATTTATTTATTTATTTATTTATCTATTTTTAGTGCTAGGAATTGAACCCAGGGGCATTCTACCTCTGAGCTACATCCAAGCCCCCCCCTTTTTTTGTGGTACCGGGGATTGAACCCAGGGGCATTCTCCTCCGAGCTACACCCCCGGCCCTATTTTTTATCCTTTATTTTGAAACCCGGTCTCACGAAGTTGCGGAGGGCCTCACTAAGTAGCTGAGGCTGGCTGCGAACCCGGATCCTCTGGTCTCTGCCTCCCAAGTACTGAGATTACAAGCGTGCGCCACCACGCCCGGCCCCATCCAAGCCCTTTTTATTTATTTATTTTTATTTTGAAACAGGGTCTTGCTAAGTTGCTAAGGCTTGCCTCGAACCTGCAAACCTGTGATCCTCCTGTCTCAGCCTCCCAGATACTGGGATTACAGGCATGCACCACCATGCATGGCCTAAACACCCTATTTTAAATTGCGCTCCCACACTCTCAATTCCCTTTACCTCACTCTTTTTTTTTTTAAATGACAACCTTTACAATCTCACATAATACACTTATGTATTGTCTCTGTCAACTCCCAGTAGAAAAGAGAGTAGCTGTATGCTGGCAGAGAGCTTTGCCTGATTTGTTGGCTCCTGATCTCTACATACCCAGAGGAGTACCTGGTACACAGGGGACATTCAGGGCGTATTGGTCGAACAGATGATATTTAATATATGTCTTTATTTTTTTGCGGAACTGGGGGTTGAACCCAGGGGCATTCTACTTCCAAGCTACACCTCCAGCCCTATTTTTTATTCTTTATTTTGAAACAGGGTCTCACTAAGTTGTGGAGGGCCTCACTAAGTAGCCGAGGCTGGCCACGAACCCAGATCCTACTGTCTCAGCCTCCCAAGTACTGGGATTACAAGCGTGCGCCACCACACCCAGCTTAATATACGTCTTGATCTCCATGTACAATTGATCATCTCCTTTGCTTATTGGCTCTTCCCAGCCATTTAAACAGGATGAATTAAATTTCCCCCTGTGCAAAGATCAGTAGCTTTGGATTTGCTGTTAGCATTGGCCAGAGTAAGAAGCAAAATAGCATGCGGAGCAGAAGAAAGGAAGTGGCCCAGGAGGTGGGGATCACACAAAGGAGAGGACAGATGGAGGGAAGCAGAAAAAATGCCCAGGTCGGCCACCCCAGGATAGAGGTGTCGTGGAAGCGTCCACTCAGCCAGCTTCCCTGTACCTGATCTGTGCACCAGTACCAGAGAGACGGCATGGACATGCCGACCAGGATCCCCGGCCACGGGAGGTCCGATGTCACCGGGTCTCGGAAGATGTGGAAGGCGTCTTCTCGGGGCAGCCCGCAGCTGCTGTTCTCGCTCCGGTTGCTGGCCAAGGCCAAGAAGTAGTTCTCTTTCAGGCCTTCCATCCCGCCCACCGCATCAAAACCTGGAGTACAGGGGAAGCCCAAGCTAGCCAGAGACTCGCGGGGTGGTACCAAACGCCAAGGAGACGCTTGGAGCTGGATGAAGTCCCAGTTGGAGCAGAGCTACCAAGGAGCACTGGCCCCCTAAGGGTTCTCAGCCTCTTTTCTCTCTTTTTTTTTTCTTTTTCTTTTCTGGTACTAGGTGTGGGCACTGTGAGGCCTGGCCATGAGGCCATGCCAGAGGATGACCAAGAACAAAGGAACAAAGAAAGAGAAATGCCCCCCGACCATTGCCCTGCCCTGAGATGACCTGGCCACTAGCACACCAACCATTAGTTTACATGACTACTCCAGTACCCTCGCCCCATAAAAAGCCCCTAGCCTGTAAGGAGGCGGACTTCTGACTCTCATGGGCTCTCTCCCCGGTCAGATGCCTCCTTCCAGGTTTTATTCCTAAATAAAGCTGGTTCCTTGCTGCCGGGCCGTGTTTTCTTTGCTCCCACAGTACCCCAACACTAAGGATTGAACCCAGGGGCATTCTACCTCTGAGCTAAACCCCCAGTCCTGTTTTATTTTTTATTCTGAACCAGGGTCCCACTAAGTTGCTAAGGGCCTGGCTAAGTTGCAGAGGCTGGCTGCTAACCTGTGATCCTCCTGTCTCAGCCTCCCCAGTACCAGGAATACAGGCATGCGCCATCACACCTGGCTCTCTTTTCTTTTTTAATGCCCTTGGTAGTTACTGTGGATTGCTTCTCAGAATAATATATCTAAACCAATAATACAAAATGCACAGGATTGTAAACAAAAACAAATAGATTTAAGGCAATCATCAAAATATAAAATGTAGCTGGAGCCAGGCATGGTGACATACACCTGTTATCCCACTACTTGGGAGGTTGAAACAGGAGGATAACAGGTTTGAGGCCAGCCTCAGCGAGTTAGCAAACCCTGTTTTAAAATAAATAATAAAATAGAGCTGGGGGTATAGCTTGGAAGTAGAATGCCTCTGGGCTCAACCTCCATACCAATAAATAAGTAAATAAATAAATACGTGGGGTATAGCTCATAGGTGGAACACCACTGGGTTCAATCCCCAGTACCACAAAAAAAAGAGGTAGCAGTTGGTCTAATAATGATTTAGTTAAGTAGCTCCAAGCACAAAAGCAGTAATCAAATACATCAGCAACAGCTGTCACGTCATATAAAAACATTTGGGAGCCGGGAGTGGTGGCGCACGCTTGTAATCCCAGTACTTGGGAGGCTGAGACCAGAGGATCTGGATTCGTGGCCAGCCTCAGCTACTTAGTGAGGCCCTCCACAACTTAGTGAGACCCTGTTTCAAAATAAATAATAAAAAATAGGGCTGGGGGTGTAGCTTGGAGGTAGAATGCCCCTGGGTTCAATCCCCAGTACCGCAAAAAAAAAAAAATGTTAAAAACATTTGGGATATTTTTTGGTATCAAAGTCAGAAGCACTACTAATATTACTGCAGTTTGTGGACTATGTTTATAATTGGAAAATGGTAAACTTCAATGATAGATTTATGAAAATAAAGATATATATTTTATCCAGGCATGGTGGTACACACCTGTAGTCTCAGTATTTGGGAGGCTGAGACAAGAGGATCACAGGTTCGAGGCCAGCCTCAGCAAGAAGTAAGATTCTCATCAACCTAGCAAGACCCTGTTTCAAAATAAAATATAAAATAGGGCTGGTGTTATAGCTCAGAGGTATACCACCATATCCATGGGTTCAACTCCCAGTGCCAAAAAATAAAAATTAAAAATAAAATAGGGCTGGTGGTGTGGCTCAGAGGTAGAATACCCCTGGGTTCAATCTCCTGGACCCCCTCCCACACATACACATACACACAACCAATAAATTTCTATGATAACACAATTCTCTTCTAGCTAAAATAACCACGTCTCAAGCAAAGCACCGGCAGCAGGAATCCCCAAGTTGTGTGTCTTTTGAGTTCTGGGTTTGCTCATCACAGTGATGAGAGCAGATGTCCCTGCTTAGGAGAGGCGCTGCTGTCACTGAGAGGTGCTGGGACCCTACTTACTGTAGCCCATCAAGATGAGCGCTCCGATGAGCATGATCAGGGTCTGCAGAGCGTCCGTGTAGATCACAGCAGCCAGGCCGCCTGCGGGTGAGCAGAGGGGAGGTCAGGTGCTCTGCGGGGAGGAATGACTCCGGGTGGCAGACGGAACCGAGACGAAGAACCCACAGGGGATTTCTTAGGGCTGCTGGATCGCAGCAATAGCCACGTCTCTCCCCTGTATGCATGGACATTTTGCAATACAACTTTGCTATATGTGTATATATATTACATATGTGTATATATATTTATATATATATTACATATGTGTATATATATTTATTTATATATATATATCTTTGCTATATGTATATTTGCTATACATATATACATGAATGACTGAACCCAGGGGCAATATACCTCCGAGGTATACCTCCTAACCCTTTTTATTTTATTATTATTATTATTATTTTTACTTTTTTTTCAGTACTGGGGATTAAACCCAGGGGCATTCTACCTCCGAGCTACACCCCCGGCCCTATTTTTTATTCTTTATTTTGAAACAGGGTCTCACTAAGTTGTGGAGGGCCTCATTAAGTAGCTGAGGCTGGCCGCGAACCCTGATCCTCCTGTCTCAGCCTCCCAAGAACTGGGATTACAAGTGTGCACCACCACACCCAGTGCTTATTTTATTATTTTTGAAATAGGGTCTCACTAAGTTGTTTATGGTCTCACTAAGTTGCTGAGGCTGTCCTCAAACCCGCGATCCTCCTGTCTCAGCCTCCCAAGTACTTGGAATACAGGTGTGTGCCATCATGCCACCTATTTATTTATTCATTTATTTATTTGTTTGGTTGGTTGGTTGTTGTGGTCCTGGGGATTGGACCCAGGGGCATTTTACCTCTGAGTTACACCCGCAGCCCTATTTTATTTTTTATTTGGAAACAGGGTCTCACTAAGTTGCTGAGGCTAGTCTCAAACCTGAGATTCTCCTGTCTCCACCTCCCAAGTACTGGGATGCGCCACTACGCCCAGCTTCATGGGTATCATTTAAATTGGGTTGAAATATCACTATAGAGAGGACTTACCTAAACATTCTATGTTTAAAGAAAAAAAAAAAGCCTGCTCTACGATGTCCCATCTCCTCACGCTGGTTAATGTTCATTCATATCACTCAGCAGGTTATAATAATACACTCTGACATTATTTATTGATCTCCTTGCTCAGTGTCTATTTCCTCAAACCCACTAGAATGTAAGTTCCTCTGGTAGAGATTTTTGTCTATCTTGTTTATTTTTATGCCTTGTTTCCTAGCATAATGTCAGGCACATAGTAGTGGTATATATGAGAAAGAATTTCTCTTATGCACATACACAAATTGTGTGTGTGTGTGTGTGTGTGTGTGTGTGTGTGTGTGTGAATGCACATTTGTGGAGTGGATTCTATTATACCAAGAGGAGGCAGAGAAGGGCAGAGCTAGAGCAGGTGAGAGGGTGACAGTTACTTGTTGAGGTCCTACCTAGTACTGCTCACTTTTATAGGACACAGGTCTAAGTGGGAAAGACAAAGTCACCCAACTTTGGTTCCAGAATTGCAATAGTTTATTATTCAGCCTTGTATTATGCATGTGAATATACATACTCAGCCCTTAGTAGGTTCTCAATAAATAGTACAGGAGTGAGAAAAATAGCATTGTGTAGTTGTGGTGCATTTTTTTTGTGTGTGGTACCAGGGATTGAACCCAGGGGCATTCTACCTCCGGGCTACACCTCCAGCCCTATTTCTTTATTCTTTATTTTGAAACTGGGTCTCACTAAGTTGCAGAGGGCCTCACTAAGTAGCTGAGGCTGGCCGCAAACCCGGATCCTCCTGTCTCAGCCTCCCAAGTACTGGGATTACAAGTGTGTGCCACCACACCTGGCTAGTTGTGGTGCATTTTAAAAATCCTTGTAATCCCAGTACTTGGGAGGCTGAGACAGGAGGATTTCAGGTTCATGGCCAACCTCAGCTACTTAGTGAGACCCTGTTTCAAAAATAAAGAATAAAAAATAGGACTGGGGGTGAAGCCTGGAGGTAGAATGCCCCTGGGTTCAATCCCCAGTACTACAAAAAAAAAAAAAGTCTTTTTCTTATTAGGCAGCCCTCTTCCTGGCTAAGATAAATCCTATATCTGGGATAACAGAGTGAAGTTTAATGGATGAGTGACCTTAACACAGAAATGTCAGAAGATGCCGGGCGTGGTGGCCCACGCTTGTAATCCCAGTACTTTGGGAGGCAGAGACCGGAGGATCCAGGTTCACGGCCACCCTCAGCTCTCTCTCTCTGTCTCTCTGTCTCTCTCTCTCTCTCTGTCTCTGTCTCTCTCTCTCTCTACCTAGTGAGGCCCTCCGCAACTTCATGAGACCCGGTTTCAAAATAAAGTATAAAAAATAGGGCCGGGGGCGTAGCGCGGAGATAGAATGCCCCTGGGTTCAATCCCCAGTACCGCAAAAAAAAAAAAAAGAAATGTCAGAAGATGTACCAGGAAAATATGGGGTGGCCCACAGCCCCTGACCACCACCTCCCCCAGCACCACCCCTTGTTTGGTCATACCTGCAACAGTATACACAGCTGTGATGGCCAACAGCCCAATTACAGACAGGTACAGATCCAGGTGCAAAGACTGCTGAATAAAGATGGCGCCCGCATACATGTCCACCTGTGGAGGCATGACATCACTGGATGAATGAATGAATGAATGCGCACGTGAATGAATGAGTGGACATCGCAGCACAGTTCCTCTCAGGCCCTAGCCCAGATTCTGACAAATACAGAAGAGTCATACACTGTCTTTTCCATGCATCTCACCAGCTGTGGTGTTGCACATCTGTAATTCCAGTACTTGGGAAGCCGAGACAGGAGGATCACAGGTTGGAAGACAGCCTCAGCAACTTAGCGAGACCCTTTTTCAACATAAAGGATAAAATAGGGCTGGGGTTCTAGCTCAGAGACAGAATGCCCTGGGTTCAATACCCACTACCAGAGAAAAAAGTTTGTACAAGAAAGTAACACATTCATTCATCTCATGGCAGATGAAGAGTTTCAAACTAGCTGGGGCGTGGTGGTGCACGCTTGTAATCCCAGTACTTGGGAGGCTGAGACAGGAGGATCCCAGGTTTGCAGCCAGCCTGGGCAATTTAGTGAGGCCCTCTGCAACTTAGTGAGACCCTGTTTCAAAATAAAGAATAAAAAATAGGGCAGGGGGTGTAGCCCGGAGGTAGAATGCCCCTGGGTTCAATCCCCAGTACCGGGGGAAAAAAGTTTCAAACTGGAGCCCTGTGGGCAATTGGAGACCCTGCCTGGGCTAATGGGGTAGGTTCCCGCTTCTACTCTTAGTCTTCTTACACATCCTCCTCCACAGGGAAACCCCCTGATACCATCAAGATCACAGCGCGCTTCTCCCTGCTAAAACCATTCATTCATTCATTCATTCATTCATTCATTCATTTATGTAATTATTTTGGTGGTACTGGGGATTGAACCTAGGAGCATTCTGCCTCTGAGCTACACCCCCAGCCCTATTTTATTTTTTATTTGGAAACAGGATCTCACTAAGTTGCTGAGGGCCTCACTAAGTAGCTGAGACTGGCCACAAACCTGCGATCCTCTTGTTCTAGCTTCCCAAGTACTGGGATTACAAGTGTACACCACCACGCTCTGGCTTATTTTCTTATTTTGAAACATGTCTTGCTAAATTGCTGAAGGTCGAGCCAGGTGTTGTGGTGCACGCTTGTAATCCCAGTACATGGGAGGCTGAGACTGGAGGATCCAGGTTCGCAGCCAGCCTCAGCTACTTAGTGAGGCCCTCTGCAACTTAGTGAGACCCTGTTTCAAAATAAAGAATAAAAAAATAGGGCTGGGGGTGTAGCTCGGAGGTAGAATGCCCCTAGGTTCAATCTTCAGTACCCCCAAAAAATTGCTGAAGGTCTCATTAAGTTGCTGAGGCTGGTCTTGAACCTGCGATCCTCTTGTCTCAGCCTCCCAAGTACTGGGATTACAGGGATGCACCACCACGCCTGGACCCTTTAAAACTCTTTCACGGTTTGGCCAGGCGTGGTGGCGCATGCTTGTAATCCCAGTACTTTGGGAGGCGGAGACCGGAGGATCCGGGTTCGCAGCCAGCCTCAGCTCTCTCTCTCTCTCTCTCTCTCTCTCTCTCCCTCTCTCTCTACTTAGTGAGGCCCTCCGCAACTTCGTGAGACCTGGTTTCAAAATAAAGTATAAAAAATAGGGCTGGGGGTGTAGCGTGGAGGTAGAATGCCCCTGGGTTCAATCCCCGGTACTGCAAAAACAAAACAAAACAAACAAACAAACAAAAAAAAACTCTTTCACGGTCCCCCATTGCCTCCAAGATAAAGGCTAAATAAACCAGCTAGGGTTGCACGCCAGGCTCCTCATGATGTGCCTGCCCCTCGGCCTCAAGTCCTTCATTTCACTTCCTATTCCCAGTGCTCCAGGCTCTCAAAGACCCTCCCTGTTCCCCTGCGCCCTGTTCACCCGAGCTGCCCAGCTTCGGCTTGTGCGGGCCCATCCATCTGGAAGGCCGATCCCCTTTCTCTTTTTTGCGGTACTGGGGATTGAACCCAGGGGCATTCTACCCAGGCCTCTCTCCTCTGCTTGTAGATGACGGTCTCCTTCCTGTGTCTTTCCATGGTCTCCTCTATGTGTGGCTGTGTCCTCCATGGTCCAGTTTTGATTATGATAACTTTTGTGTGTGTGTGTGTGTGTGTGTGTGTGTGTGTGGCACTGGGGATTGAACCCAGGGGCATTCTACCTCTGAGCTACACCCCCAGCCCTATTTTTTTCTTTATTTTGAGACAGGGTCTCACTAAGTTGCGGAGGGCCTCACTAAGTAGCTGAGGCTGGCCGCGAACCTGTGATCCTCCGGTCTCAGCCTCCCAAGTACTGGGATTACAAGTGTGCACCACCACGCCCAGCTCCGATTCCCTTTCTCTAACTGGCAAACTCCTCCTGAGATGGGACTGCCCTGTCAGGAGGGGCCGCACCTGCCACTTCTCACCCAGTGAACATTCCAGGAAGGGTCCCTTGTGTCTGTCCTTGGAGTCTGGAGCCGCACGGCACGGGTCCGTTATTGTGTGGATGGAGCAGGATTCCTTCAGTGCCATTCCCACCCCCTCGAAGCATCCAGTGCAGCACGAGCCGGGCCTGCTGAGCCACACGTGTCTGTAGTTTGCAGCACCCTGTTCTTGGCCAGTTTCCAGGAGAACTGCCCATCCAAAGGTTAGGGCGAGGCAGGCCCAAGTGGCCATCGGTGCATCTGATTAAGAGCTAATCATTGTCTAATCTCAGGAAGCTCTCGGGCTGGTGGGGCTCTTGGCTCTTGTTCAAGGAGACTCACCAGTCTGAGTGTGGAAAAGAAGGGATGGAGGGGGGAGTCCTGCTCTCTGCCTGACCTTTCTCCAACCTCCTGTCCTCTCCCTGAACCACACCAGGAGAAGAGGAGAAGGAGATGGGGAGGAGATGCCCAGAGAGGGACTGTGCCTCCTCTTCCCATCACGCTGCACAGCGGCCAGGCCCCGCCCTCCTCTTACCGAGATCTTGGTGAAGATGTAGATGAAGAGGTAGAGCACGGCCAGGGTGATGGGGATCCTGCTGCCACCAAAGCGCTTCCTGAGGTATTCCGGCATCGTGGTGACCTGGGGCAGAGCAGAGTGGGCACCACCCCGCTGACTGCAGGCCCCCGGCCCCCCGGCCACCTCCCGCCTCCCCAGACTCGGAAGCACCAAGGGTCTTCCTGAGATTCTCAGTGGGAGACTTATGAAGGAAGGAGGAGAAAACGGAGGCTAACGAGTAGGGTATGGAGGAACTGGGGTTCCAAGCAGGGCTGTGTAGCCAACTATCATACTCCCAAACATGAAGCATGCATGTACCCCATCTCATTTGCTGTAGCCTCTATTTTTTTAAAACTGGAGGTAGAACCCAGGGGTGTTCTACCACTGAGCTACACCTGTAGCCCTTTTAATTTTTATTTTGAAACAGGGTCTTACTAACCTGATTCCATTTATATATAACTTAAGAAAGGAAAAACTAAACTGTATTGTTCAAGTATGCATAATTAAAAGTGTAAAGTAAAACAAGGAGTTGGGCATGGTGGTGCACACCTGTAATCTCAGTATTTGGGAGGCTGAGACAGGAGGATTGAAGGTTGGAGGACATCCTCAGCAACTTAGTGAGAATCTCAGCAACTCAGCAAGACCCTGTTCTATTTTTATTTTTATTTTTTGGCGGTACCGGGGATTGAACCTAGGGGCATTCTACCTCCGAGCTACACCCCAAGCCCTATTTTGTATTCTTTATTTTTATTTATTTATTTAGTTTTTTGCGGTACCGGGGATTGAACCCAGGGGCGTTCTACCTCCGCGCTACACCCCCGGCCCTATTTTTTTTATGCTTTGTTTTGAAACCTGGTCTCACAAAGTTGCGGAAGGCCTCACTAGGTAGAGAGAGAGAAAGAGAGAGAGAGAGAGAGAGAGAGAGAGAGAGGAGAGAGGAGAGAGAGAGAACTGAGGCTGGC
>PVJS01040743.1:0-18287 GCA_004027185.1 Glis glis
GAGAAGGAGGGAGGAAAGAGGGAAGGAAGGGAGGGAGGGAGGGAGGGAGGAAGGGGAAAGAGAGAGATCTGCTCTCTTTCTCTTCTTATAAGGACAATCATGGGAGCCCCACCTTCCTGACCTCATCTCAACCTCACCTCCAAGTATATCACACTGGGGAGATACAACTTTAACATATACGTTTTCAGGGATAACAAGGTTCAAGCTATAACATATATTCAATCTTAACATTTTCCTGTTAGTAATGATTTGGATACCAAACTGGCAATATTTGGAAAATGTGTGACATCAAAAGATATTAATGTCTGTGTGATCATAGGTTATATCATTCATCCATAGGCAGGTGTCTGTTAACCTTAACTAACTAAAATAGGTAAGATAAGCTGACCTGTTAGTCAGTGGTACAAAACTTCCCTCTGAGCTACCAAAATATGTATTTCAGCATTCCCTCAGTAATGTACATTAAACATTACTGCTTTATTTTTGTTATCTCCCACTATCCATTTACCAAAAAAAAAACATTTTTTTTTAGAGAACATACACTATACTGCAGAAGGAAAGAAAATAAATTCTGGTTAAAAATGAAAATTTTGGCTTGAAGAAATAAGCTTCAGGTATCTGTAGGTTTTACTTAGGTAGAACATCTTTTCCATATTTAATGCTAGATAAATGTATTACTTTTGCCACTGAAATTCATACTAAAACCCCAAGGCAGGTATTTTAATGATGATGGGTAAGCAGAGTGTGTTTATACCCTTCAGGGCATTTAGAACTAATCTTGAAGGAGAAAAGATGTCGCAATTTTCTCCTTATGCCTGAAATTCAGGCTGTGCTGCCTTCCCAAATCCCTTTCCCCAGCCCCACTTAAAGGCTAGGGAAGACAGTAGGGGATGGGCACATGGGGCACTATTATTACTCTTTCATGCCCTTATGTGAGCCTGTCTAAATTTCAGGTCTATAAAGAAGTGTTTTTTCTGTGCATTACAGATCACTGAAAAGTAATCTGAAGGTCACACTCATTATCTCTCAGTTCACTGGCACAGACTGGGAAGAAGGAATAGAGGATTGCTGGTATTTTCCTATAATTCTATTTATGGATTTTTTTCACCTTTAGTACCAAGAAACTAATAGCCATTATAAGCAATAAGCACAACCAATTATTAAGCACCTGCTATTTTCCAATAGATTTTAAAACTATGGCCATAGATCTAAAATATGGCTACAGATTTAAAAACTACATTATTTAAATTAATCTTTACCAACATTAGTACAGTATACATTCCTTTTATAAACATTGGGACAAAATTCTGTCCTTTTTTTCTATGGCAACATGCTCCCCTAGCATGCCTCACACCTGTCTGTCCCTTGAAGACTTTGCAAGCATCTCAGCCTCTACCATTCCTTACAAGTCCATGTTCATTACATACCTATGCACTTGCTCTTGACAGTGTAGCATCATGATCAAGCCCAAGGTCTCAAGAATTAGTGGTCCTGAGCTCCAATCTCCTCTATTTAGTGTCTTTCTGCCTCAACTCCCACCTCTTCAAAGTAACAATAGTATTTACCATATAGGTTTGTTTTGAGGATTAACCGAACTGAAACATGAAAAGCACTAGGCATGATGCCTGTCATGCAGTAAATGCTCAATGTGTGTGAGCTTTCACCATAATAGTCAAAATATCATAAATTACCTGCTTAATGTCCTTCTTTTTCCCTAGACCGCTAGCTCTATCCCTAGCCCTTGCCTTGGTACCTGGCACATAGTAGGCTCTCATTCACTTTCCCTTGAATAGCTAAGCAAAGAAACATCAAAGAAATATATCACCATGCAAAGTGGGTATCACTCTTTCTATGAAAGGATGAAAGAAATAACATGTGGAAAGAGTAAGCAATATTCTGTTTTCATAAATAGTAAGAGGCAGAATTGCAACTCAAACTCAAAACTATCGAAATCGGAAGCTTATACATTTTTCATTTATTGCACTGTGGAAAAATAGGTATGTTCTCAGTTAACTTTCACAGAAAAGGTATGAGGTAGAGACAATTATTATTTTCAGTTTTACAGAGAAAAACTGAAGTGTGAAGAGGTTAGTAACAGAACAAGGATGCACAGATAGTAACAGGTCAAGAATGAATGGTGAGGATGGGGCAGGGATAGATTGGACTGGGATCCAGCCACCTGGACCCAGAGCTCCTGCCTCTAACTGACACACATCTGCCTCTCCCAGCATCATGTGAAGGAATCCCAAGTTGTATTTTCCCCAGTCAACTTTAACACATTTTTATATCCATATATGATTAGCTTATATTAAGAAGACCACTGAATATCTACACAACTCTAATTCCTGTCCTAAACAATTCATAACCCTTAAAGTCCATTGTAACAAATTTTCCAATTTATTAATCACCTTTTGTCTATACAATTTCCATGAATAAGATGTTTACTAATCCCCAGAAGGCACTGATTCTAATTTTGAACATAATAAATGTGAGGATGTTTTCTTGAATCAAAATCTATCGCCTTGTATCCTCTGCTCAGCTACCTAGTTTGACCCCCTGAAATCATGCAACATTTGAAGAAAAATTACTAATTGGTTCAGCAAACATTTGAGCATTTATCTTTCAAACACTGTAATAGGAAACATATACACACAGGTAAACATGCATGTTTCTTTATGGTCACAGCCATATAAAAGACTAATTTCAACTCCCCATCATGTGTTCTAATAGAATTATTAAAATGTTATTAAAGCATTAAGAAATAGATGATCTTGGAGAAGAGTAGGTTGACAAATTAGCTGAGTATATAGGAAAATTTTTATTTTGACCCCCAGGCATCTTCAAAACGCTTCCGGCTTCTGGAGAATCTCAAAATAAGCATGGTCCTGTTTCTTCATATGGCGGAGGAAGCAAGCATTCTCTGTCCCTGCCCTTGACAGTTGGGCAGGAGGAACACAAGACATCCAGGTCTCAGGAAAGAAGCAATGATCAGTGCTGAGTGGTTACTTATATCAGACCCATTCTGAACACTTTATACATATCAGCTCATTTAAAACAACAACTCAGCCCTCAGTGCTCTTTTTACAGTTTGCCATTTTACAGATAAGAAAACTGGGACTGGAAACCTTCAAAGGACTTTCAAGGATGTTGTAGAGCTAGTAAGTAGAAGACCCAGAATTGAAACCCAGGCAGGACAGCTCTGGAGTGCTATCCTGTTTTTAAATATCACGTGGCTTCCCATATGAGACAATACCCTAGAACTGATGCAGAATACAACAGAAATGAGAAGAAAACAGTATTCGCATGTCGTTTTACAGTGTGCACAGCATTAATCTTCCATTATCTTATTCAATACTCAGAGCCATCTTGTAACACAGGTATTACTGCCTACCACTCAATACCCTTCTGTTCCATTCCTCTCTTTGTTTCCTTGTTCCAGTTACTGTTTGCCATTGCTTGAACCCACCATGTTTATCATCTTTGTACTTGCTGGCTACTCCTCTCAAATGCTCTTCTAGATCTTTACATGCCGTCTGTGCTCTAATACCACCCTTCCAGAATCTCAATGGGTAAGTAGCTCTCAGTCTCATTTCACTGTGTGCTTTTCTTTCTGCAGTTATTGCTCTCTGAAATCATACTGTGTTTACCTATTTAAGTGTTTTGTCTGTCCTCTCTAACTGGAATGTATGTGCCATCACTAACAGAATTTGTCTGTCTTGTTTACTTCTGTTATACCCCACCCCTAAATATATAGTAGGTATGTCACATATCAGGCATTCAAAAATATCAATTTTAAATTTTTTTATCCCTACATATTTTGTTATTTTTGTTATTGTGGATTAGCTTCCCATCAAATTTCTTAACTTATTATTTGCATGTAAGAGATTGTTATTGAAATATTAATTTGGATATAGGATTATTGATGTGTGCATTTCAGTGAATCTATCACTGTGGGAAATTCATTTAAGCCTTCTGTTAGCTTTTCAGTTGGTAACTGAATCCTCTGACAATGATAATTTTGACAGTTCCTTTTTCATATTTTATTACTTACTTTTTATTTTATAACATTGGATAAATCATTTTTGTACTACTGTTTCACCTCTAACATAACATTTGACACTGGCATCTGATGGCTATTCTTTACCATGATAAAAAGCCCCTCCTTACAAGAGATTGCTAAAAGTTGTGTGTTTTGAAATCACATATTATTGCTGCCTTTCATCGCCTGCTTTTGTCAATATATATGAGAGGTTATGACTTTTATTCTTTAATCTGTTAATGTAAAGAATTACAGTAAAATAGTTCCTAATATTGAACCATCCTTCCTTGGATATCAGTGGTTCTCAACAAGGTCTCCAAAGAGGGAATCTGGACATTCAACTGGTGTATCAGCACAATGAAGGGATTAGTGGGATTTATGCTGGTGCTTAGTGCCTGAGAAGTAGGGATGCTACCCCTCCTACATCACAAATGAGTTTAGGGCCCCAATTACCAAAGTGTCTCAGTTGAGAAACATTTCTCACTGGGAATTTGATAGTTTCCCATCATGTTTAAAAACATTATTAATATGATTACTATACCAACAGAGTGATTCCTCATTTTGAATAATTCTAACATTTTTAAAATAAGCCCTCCTAGGTATGATGTGTCAGTATTTTATCATATTATTAGTATTAAATTAATTTTATATTTAATTTTAAAGAGAGAGAGATTGGTATTTTTGTATTTTGATAATTTTTTTTTTTTGCGGTACTGGGGATTGAACCCAGGGGCATTCTACATCCGAGCTACACCCCCAGCCCTATTTTTTTTTATTCTTTATTTTGAAACAGGGTCTCACTAAGTTGCAGAGGGCCTCACTAAGTAGCTGAGGCAGCCCACGAACCTGGATCCTCTGGTCTCAGCCTCCCAAGTACTGGGATTACAAGCATGCACCACCACACTTGGCCGTATTTTGATAATTTCATCACACTGCTCACTGTGAATTTATTAAGTAACACCCCCAATATTTTCCAAATCAACTTGTCTTAAACCAAATTGTCCCAGTCATATGCTAGGGTCATCAATATGAAATTAATCACATTCTAATGTGATTCCATATAATAAATGAAGATTCCATTCATTTCCACTAAATTTTAACTCTTACTGCAATCTGCCATTCAAGCTAGGCATAATTTTAGAATACTGGTTTGGTTGGCCAAATTATTTGCTGTTTTTCATAGCTTTACGCCACCAATAAAGTGGATTATGATATAATATATGGCACTCATACAAAATATGAGTAACAATGTTGATGAGAGAACCAAACATTCTTGGAGCAGTGTTTCAACCACTAGAAATCCATTTCACCTCTCTCCATGTTTTCAAGAAGGGTTCTATAACACAGTGTCATCAGTATACAGTATGGCAAGACCTATTCTCAGTGATACTCTAAACCCTCCCTCCCTGGGGTCTTTAACAAGTGCCGATATCCCATTCTTTTAATAATATGTCTAATATTTTTCTGCTAGGAGGCAACAACTAATAGACTGGTCTATTGTGTCCTAAAACACCTATATTACCTTTTTGGATGCCAGTTCCATCAGCAACTACAGCTTTTCTCTAATTTCCCTCAAAATCACTTTTAGCACTCCCTCACCCATATTCCCCACTTCCTTCATTAGTGTTTAAAAGACTCAGCTGTCACCTGATGCCTTTTCCCCCCATCTAACTTGGGGGTTTACATCTTATGATCATTCTATGACTCCCATTTTTCTATCCCTTTTTGGTAAAGGTAAATCTTTGATAGAAAAAAAACCAAAAGATTGCATACAGAAATAACTATCAGCTCACTGGGCAACTAAACAAAAAGAACAAACCCACTGAGACCTGAAATAGCTACAATATTTCAAGGAGAAGACACTATTAATTCTAATTAGAAGTTCTAGTTTTCTGTTCAGAGCAGATAGGTATCTGAGTATAACTTCAAACTCAGTTTCAGCCCCACATGATTTTTTTAAAGCAGTCTTTGGGCATATTTATTTTTATTAGGCAAGGAGTCAAATTCAGCTAGCACATTACTTAGCAAAATCCAATCATAAAATGAAAACTCTATCACATGAATCAGAAGTAAAGCATTGGTGGACCTGATTGGATTTTTAAAGATTATGTCCACATTTTGCTAAATAGAGTGATTTCAAATTAAATCCATTTTAACTTGTTTATCAGGTCAATCATTCATCCATTTGTGGTTTTTAAAAAATAAAGCAGTGTAGCTTTTGCACATGTGTAAGGGGAGAAGGCAATTCTGTAACCTACTCCCCATATTTTAAACAATATTTTCAGTTGGATTCTGACATTATTTTGTATTGGAAGGTTTTGTTGTTCTGCTGTAGAACTGGAGATTGGATCCAGAGCCTCGCACATGCTAGGCTTTACTTCGGGGTTACAACCCCATGCCTTTTAAATTTAATTTTGAGACAGGTTCTCCCTAAGTTTCCCAGGCTGACCTTGAATGTGATCCTCCTGCCTCAGCCTCCCATGTAACTGGTATTACAGGCATATGCCACTATGCCCAGCTTCTTATTTTTTAAAAAAACTTTAACAATACCCCATGATAGCTAACCCAGCTAAGTCACGTATATTCATTAATTTATTAAATCAATCACTGAAGATGAAGATGTGCCAATTATGTGTCACACAATGAACTGGGTTCTACATAAACAAATACAACCTGGTCTTTGACTTGGTAGAGTGGGGAATCCCAAAAGACAGATGTCAATACTTTAAGAACTCTCTCCAAGAGACACAAGTTTTGTAAACTTAACACCATCCTGAAATACCCAGTGCATTTCCCATTTGATAAAACTCTCTAAATAACTTTCCACTCCTACTGAATAGCTACACTCTTCTAGTTCCTGAAAAAAATACTCTAGAAGCAAAACCATTAATTTCATAAATGACAGGAGCGTACCAAATACATCTCAGGGCGTGGGTAGCTAACACAGCAAACTAGAAGGTATTCACTAGATTTCTTTTTCTGGAAGCTCTATCATTAATTTAATTTCTGGGTTTCTTTTTTTTTTTTTTTTTTTTTTTTTTTGCAGTACCGGGGATTGAACGCAGGGGCGTTCTACCTCCGTGCTACACCCCCGGCCCTATTTTTATACTTTTTATTTTGAAACCGGGTCTCACGAAGTTGCGGAGGGCCTCACTAAGGAGAGAGGGAGAGAGAGAGAGAGACAGACAGACCGACAGACAGACAGGGAGAGAGAGAGAGAGCGAGAGCTGAGGCTGGCCGCGAACCTGGATCCTCCGGTCTCCGCCTCCCAAGTATTGGGATTACAAGCATGCGCCACCACACCTGGCTTTCTGGGTTTCTTTTAAAGTTCAGAACTACATATAAAATTATCCTGAAATACAATATACATGTTTTTTGAGTCCTTCTCTTAGTGACTTGTCATTATCAAACAAATAACAAAAGGTGGATATGGCAAGCTTCTGACTCCTAGAAAGTGTTCTGTAAACATATAGTGCAAAGGAGACAATATTGATTTGTAAAAAAAAAGTTCAATAAAAATAATTTTTAAAACACTTCTCAGAAGAAGAAATATAATGACCAATAAATATATGAAAAATCTGTTCAATATCATTAACAATCAGGAAGATGTGAATCAAAACTACACTGATATTCCATCTAACCCCAATTTCAACGGCAATAATCAAGAATACAAACACTAAATGTTGGTGAGGATGTGGGGAAATAGGAACTCATACACTGTTGGTGGGATTGCAACTTAGTGCAGCTGCTATGGAGATCAATGTGAAGGTTCCTCAGCAAGCTGAGAATGGATCCACGATCCAGCTAGACCACTCCTGGGTATCTTTCCAAAGGAATTGAAATCAGAATATTATAGTGACACATGCATATCCATGTTTATAGCAGCATAATTCACAATAGCCAAATCATGGAACCAGCCTAGGTGTCCATCAACAGACAAGTGGATTACAAAATTATGGGATATACACAGTGGAGTTCTACTCAGCAATAAAGAACAAAATTATGTAATTTGCAGGAAAATGGATGGACCTGGGGAGAATTATTTTCAGTGAGATCAGCCAGTCACAGAAAGTGAAGGGTCATATGTTTTCTCTTATATGTGGAAGCTAGGGAGTAATCAGGATATCAGAGAGACTTTACATAAAGGAGGAGAAAACCCAGTGGAGCGATGGAAGGGGTGCAGGGGAGGGGAGAATTAATGAAGGAAATACTTCCATTGATGGGTAATTAATGACGGAAATACTTCCATTGATGTTATATACATATATGAAATTATTAATGCCAATCTCAATATCATGTACAGGGAAGGGAAAGGTGTGGGTTGGGATCTAGGGGAAAGCTCGCCAAATGCTGTGTTCATGTATGTCCCTATCATTCTGAACTTCATTATGATGTGAGACTATAATGTACCAATAAAAGTATATTTTTTAAAAAATTACCAAATAAAAAAATTAAAGACAGAAAAGTGTTTATTGGAGCTTCCAGAAAACATGAGAAAGCAAATGCCTAAATGTTTGTGAACTAAAACATCTTGCTGCTGATGTGCAAGTCTTTAGTAAAAGAGGCATAAAATATTGTCAGCTCCTCTCTTATTCCTCCCCAATCAAGAGCACCAGGGCATACATCTTTAAAGCAACATAAAAAACCCATAATTTTTATTTTTCTTCTTCCTTATCATTTTTCATGTCAAATAAAAAAAAACTAATGAGGAACAAGAGAAGGGCAAGCTCCTTTGGACTGTGAGCAAAAGCAATTTTCAGGCAAATACAGATTTTATAAAAACTGGTGAATAGAACTGATTAGAAAAGCTATAGGCTGCCCAAGGCTTGAATTGGAAGATACATGAAGTAATAAGCTCTGCATGCCTTGAAAAGTGGAAAGGAAAGAGAAAATTTTTAATGTATCACAAAATCTATGAAAAGTGTGGCACCCATGGGATTCTCATTGGCATTCAATTTTTGTTCTCATGTTTTTCTTTTTTTGTTTTCCCAGTAAGGTTGAAATGCACAAAATAAAAGCTCTTGGTTTTATACTAGAATTTTTAAAGGACAAGAGTTTGATTTTTTCTTAAAAAAAGAGAAAGCATGCTAAGATTAGTTTAATCAATATTTTAAATTACAATTTAAAGAAGCCAAGAAATAAAGATTTCCATTTACATTTCTGCAACTTATCCAAATTGAAATTTATTCACAGAAAAGTAAGACGAGCGATGCCAACATTTTATCTCATCTAGACACTTAAATACAGATTGTAATCAACTGGTCATGTCATCAAATATGAAATATTTGAAATTGCATAATATTAATTAGCTCCTAGAAATGTCTTAATTATTCATTTTCCTTCACAAGTTGGTTTTGTACTATTACATCACAGGCCATGTTTTTTTAAAGCTATATGGCTTAGGCTTAAGGGGAAAAGTTCAGCAAAAGTGAAATTTTGAAGAATTCTTTTATATTATCCTTTCTGACCTTGAAATGGAAAGTGAAGGAGAGTTGGTACTACTGTACTTAGGAAAGTGCCTAAAACCAGGAAGTCTAGCAAAACACTTCTGTGTTCTTCAAAATGAAAATATTAAGCATCACATTTGCTGCCTTGGGTTCAGCTGAAGGTCATTCCTGGTTTTAGAGATTACAATCTGGGCAAGCCAATCTCTCGGGTTGGGAAGAGCTGCTCTGAACATTTTAAAGTCTGGAAGAGAAGCATTCTATGATAATCTCTTTCTAGGCATCTTTACTTTGCCACATGGGTAAATTACATGTATTACTTTCTATACCAATGTCCAACATAGAATATAAGACTGAAAAATGAATATATCGTGTATTATGACCACTTGGAGTCAACATGTAGATTTATGCATAGTGACATGTAAATTACAGTGCTCAGCATATCTTTGAAAATCTAATTATAACATATGATGTTTTAGCCTAGCAATAAAAGAAGTGAAAAGCTGATCTGTAGCTTTCCTTGGCATCCATAACCCAATTTCTACCCCGGCATGCACACTTCAAATGTAATTATTTCTTGGTAATTTTAATTTTTGATTATTTTCTTGGTTATTGATACATTAACCAGATGTTAACCAAGTTGTAAATGGTGAACTCCTTTTATGTATACTCCTTCTTCTTTCTGAATGCATTTCCTAAGGATCTTATTAATACAAAACATCAAAATGAAGTTTAAATTTTGCTTTCTCAATGACCCTTCCTTGACCAACACTAAATAGGTTATTCCCCATTATTCTTTATCCCAATGACACGTTTATTTTCTTCAGAGTACTTCATATTCTCAACTAATCTAAAATCTTAATTACGGTGACATCATCTGGCCTGGCTACAAATTTGACCCATCTCCTTTTCTGCCACTCTTCCCTCTTCTCGTTTTTTACCCTGGCTTCCTTGAAGTCCCCAGGATGTCCACAGGAGTTCTTCCTCCTGAGAGTACATTTCCTCAAAGATCTGCAATGTTTGTTGTTTGCTTCCTCACTTTTTTTAGGGTTTTTCTCTAATGTCACCAACACAGGAGGGTCTTTCTTGATGAATATAGCTAAAACAGCAGCCCCTATCATTCTCCTTTATAAAGTTTTATTTCTTTTCCCTAGCACTTAAAATTGGCTATGTATGTGTTCATCATGTGACTCTCATTAGCATGTACACACCATTATATTTTTAAATGCACTTTTATTGGTACATTATAATCATAAATCATATTGAAGCCGGGCGTGGTGGCGCACGCTTGTAATCCCAGTACTTTGGGAGGCGGAGACCGGAGGATCCGGGTTCGCGGCCAGCCTCAGCTCTCGCTCTCTCCCTGTCTCTCTCTCTCTCTCTCTCTCTCTCTCTCCCTCTCTCTCTCCTTAGTGAGGCCCTCCGCAACTTTGTGAGACCCGGTTTCAAAATAAAGCATAAAAAATAGGGCCAGGGGCATAGCGCGGAGGTAGAACGCCCCTGCGTTCAATCCCTGGTACCGCAAAAAAAAAAAAAATAAATAAATAAATAAATCATATTGAGGTTTAGTGTGATAGAAACATACATGCACGCAGCACCCAGTGCATTCCCCTCTGGAATCCCAAGCTGCAACACCACTAGACTTTATCTATTTGGTTCATTAGCACTCTCACAGTTCTTAAAACAATGTATGGGATAAGGCCGGTACTCAATATTTATTTGTTATATTAATTAATTTATCTCTTATTTATTATCTGTCTCTTCCACTAGACGCTTAAGCAGAAACTTTGTTTTTTCAGTATTCCCATGGCATTTTGCATTTAGTCGGTGGTAAATGAATATTTGAACGAATGAAGGAATGAGTTGTTTGCTTGTATATGGGTGTTTTTTAGGTCTCCCTCCCCTAGTAGGCTCAAATTATCATGAAAATTAGAATTATATCTGTTTAGCTTCTCAGTGAATACCATTCCCACAATAGGGTCTGACTTACAGTATACACTTAGTAAGTAAGTGACGAATATCAAGGTGTAGGACCAGAGTAAACAGGAACCTACCCTGGCAGAGCCACCCAGAGGTCTCCATGGGGTTAATATGAGGTCTTAGTGGCAGATGGAAAAGAGTTGAGGGTATGTACAGAGCCAGTGAAAGTCCTAGGTCACCCTGTTCATCTTTCTGGATTCCATCCTGAACCTTTAAAAGGATTGCTTCCCAGAGAAGACCCAAGAAGCAAGGTGCAGACTTCTGAGCTTCTTACTTTGATGATGTCTTCTGATTTTGAGGAGACTTAATTTCAACTCATAGCTTTGCTTTGTTTGGTTAAAACCTTGCCCTGAAGACTCTGGATGCATCTGTTTATGATGCCAAAGAGGGCTGAACAAGAAGAATCCAATTTTATCATAGGATCTCCCACTATGTGGTAGAGGAACCTCGAAAACATCTCCTATCATCATTTCATGTTCCCCATTTGTAAGATGAAGATACTAGAAAAGAACCAGCAGCTATAAAATTATGGGCTGTGTCTTCAATTTCACTGAGATGTCCTTGGGAGGCTTTGTCAAGCATCTTTCCTTCTTCCCCTGTGCCACCTGCCACAATACTTCTTGGTTAAAAAACTATAACCTCAGTGAGCTACCATTACTGATGAGAATCCATCACATGCATAAGGGGAAGAAAGGTTAAGAACGACTGGCTCATGTTGTCTCCACCACCCAGGGCCGAAATGTGGTGACTGTGAACTCTAACTTGGTTCCCTACTAAATCCTTATATTCAACCATACTTGAATTACTGCTGTCTTTAATTTACTTGCACAGACCTACATTAACTTTTTATCCTACAATGAGTCAAGGATGATGGCAGGCATTGAGAATTCAGTGATGAATTCAGCAATGGTCTCTTCATTTAAGGAGCTCCACACATTGGGGAGACAGATGCGATACAGTGTGATAAAAGCCTCAGTAGCACCAAAACAGTGGGTAGGTGTAGAGTCCATCAAAGGGTACCACAGCATCCAGGGAGAGGAGTGATCTGGAACATCTGCCAGTAGGTGACCAGAGTCCTAACTTTGATTAATTGAATTATAGACTACTGAAGCCGTACAGTGTCAAAACCATCTAATTCCAAACACCCGATGTGGCACAGAGGGAAACTGATGTCCAGAAAGATTTACTGACTCATCCAAAGGGAGCACCTTAGTTGCAACAAGGATCCTGACAAGTGTTACTGCACTGCCTCTTTTAACAAGATGCTTCTATTGGGGAAAATGTTTAGAATTCCTTATTTCATCAGTTTAATGATAAAATTAATCCATTAACCAATCATATTAATGTATAAATCATAATATGGTAAATCATAATAATGTATAAATAATACTATATTATATAATATAATCATGTATCTAACGTACAAATCATAATACACATCTAGACTTAACTCGCGGCAGTGATATCAATGACCCATCATTCCTGGGTTCTAGATAGTGTAAACTGCTGGTAAATTCATTTGGATCCATGAACAGTGTCATCCACCTCACATCCTGAGCAAACTGCATAGACTCACACTGAGAAGGACAAGTACAGTTTGTATGTGAACAAGAACAAACTTTAAGAATAGATCTTGGTCTGTTTAGCACTTCCTCTTAACAACTGACTGAGGCATCTAAAGGCCAAGATGAAACCCCAAAAGCAAAATGTGCTTATCATAGTTGTGGCAGGATATAAAATTGCTCAGGTATGCAATCTTCTCCAGGGTTTTGCTCCAAAAGTAGCTGTTTTACTTGGGATGTCTAATGACTGTGATTTAGTAATGGGGCAATATAAGAGCTCATCACATTAAAATAGAAATACTTGGGAAATCCATAGTTTCTAATAGCTTGCCATCTGTTTGGCTCTTCCTGGCAATGATTTATCCTGCTTAGTGCAGATGATGATATTGGGGTTGAAATCATGGATTATACGATGGATTTCTGAGCTCTTTAACTACTGATATTAATTTGCTACCTGGTAAATCAACATTTCCCAACATAAAATCATTTTTTTAAATTTCGTTCTTTTTATTTTTCAATTCTTCCCCCAAGTAAGGTTGCCATGGGCACCACAAAGCATCTGCTCTGGCGCCAACAGATTGAGTTAAAGTCATCCACGATCTCTCCAAATTAAAAACCTCAAACTGAGTTCACTGGCTTTTTCACTTGTACTCACAGCAAGGATGCTTTTGCCTTGTCCCACCGTCCACTTTAATCCGCTAGGAAGAAAAATTTGAGGGACACATCCACTAAATCATTTCCCTCTGAGCACATTTCCAAATGGCCGCCCCGGGTCCTAAATCCGGCCTCTGCGGACAGGGACTAGCGGGTGCCCTCTCTCTGCAGAGCCGTGGGACTCTCCTAACGCCTTGGTAACTGGACGTCAGAAGCCAGAAAGGAAACTCGAACACTCGGGGACAGGTATAACCCCGCACCGGTGCACCCGAGAGGCCCGACCGCAGCGGATCACCCAGCCCTGCGCTTGGGGAGGTCCTGGGAGGGACCGACGCTGTTTCCCCATTCAAGTCAGTGGGCAGGACGCACAGGGTCGCAGGTCACAAGTTAAAATTTAACCCAACCCGCGCAGTGTGGTGTCCCCGCGCCTCACGCAGCGGGACCCCGCGGTGGCACCTAGCCGAGAGCGAACCGGGCTGGCCGGGCTGCGGAACTCAGAGTTGCTACCGGCCCGGAGCTGCAGGCGAGGAGCGGGCGACCCCCGCCGCAGTTGCGGACGCGAGCCGGGCGGGAGAGCCGGCTCCGGCGCTCGCGTCGCCCTTTCGCAGAGGGGAGCGCCCCGCCGCCGCCGCGCGCCTGCAGCCCGGAGCGCCCCGCCGCCCCGGGGCGGCCTCCCGGGCACCGCGGTGCCCGCCCGGCCCTCGGGCGCCGGGACAAACTTCCTCCCTCCCGGCCCCGCCGAGCCGCCGCCTCTGGTCTGCGTCCGGCGGGCGCCCTCGCCCCTCTCCACCCCGAACCCCGGCGCCCGGCGGTGCCCGCGCATCCGCTCCAACAAAGCCGGCGGCCGGGAGGCGACCGGGCGCGGTGGCGGGGACGCCGAGCCGGGCCGAGGCACCCTCGCCGGGGCCGGCACCGCGCCAAGGGGCAGCGGGGACCCGGCGGGGAGAGAAAGGGGAGAAAGTGTCCCGCTCCGGGCGCGGACGCCTCCCGCTCGTCCCCGCTCGCCGGCTCCGCTGCCCCAGCGCGTCCTGCCGTCCCGGGGGGAGTTGGTGGCACGGGCGGCGGAGGCAGCGCGGGGGACGCGGTGGCCTGGCGGGCGAGCCGCTCCCTTACCTCTGTCCAGAGTCAGCGGCTGGACCACGGTCAATGTCGCCATGTCTGCCGTGGGAGCCGAAGTGACGCTCGGCTTCAGCATCAGCAGCCGCTTGTAGTGAGAAAAAGAGGAGGAGATCGGGGGCGGGGGCGGAGGGAGGACGGAAAGGCGGGGAGGAGGGGGAAGGCAGGAAGGTGGCGGCGGAGAAGAGCGCCTGGGTGGTTTGGCAGCCAGATGGAGACGCGACGGTTCCGCCGCGGCAGATCCTCAGGCGCGGCGCGCAGCGGAGCAGGTATCCGAGCGCGCCCGCACCGCGGGCTCGGCCAGGAAGGCTCCGCCCGGGAACTTTGCTCCTCCACGCTCTGGGCGGGTGTAGCTGGGGTGTCGCTTTCTTTCAACTTTCCACTCAAATAAAATGGTCAGAATATACACGCGTGTGGAGAAGCGAGGGAACGGAAAGGGGGAGGTGGAGGAGGAAGGAGAGAGGCGGGAGGAGGCGAGGGGAGTGTTTTTAGATTGAGAGAAATTGTCAACCCTGTAATGCCATTGCCTTCGGAGAGAAAATGCTTCCAGTATTAGAGATGTTGGGTCCTAATTGTAGTTGCTGTTAATTTCTGTTAAAGTTTTTTGGAATGTTGGCTGAACCAACAGTGCACAGCATAACCGACCTAGCGCCAAGGTTCCATTAGCTAGTCTCCCTTTAGGACGTGGCTGTGCTGCCCAGAAAATAACTTGCCTTTGAAAGCAAACTTATAAAAAAAAAAAGTTTATAAATTAAACAACAACAAAAGGCATGAAGATCAGTTTCTATAACTAAGTTTGAAAAATATTCACCTGGCACTTTTTCTTTGTTGATCTATACCCAGTATTATTAAAAGATGTCACTTATTAACATTTGTGCGAGGAATTGAGCCAGGAGTACTGCATGCCATGTGCCATGCCCTAAAGAGAGATCCATACCGTCCCTGTAGCCTGTGATCTAGTGGTGGGAGACCTAATTATAAGGTTGACTTTAGAGTCAGTTGATCAGGATTCAGTTACTAGAACTTTGAAATGCTGGCTATGACCTCTTTGCCACAGCAGATGATGGCTTTCACTGTCTTGTCACAGTGGGGACTCTTATTTCCTGATCAAGAATTTAAGAAGCATAGAGAAGTCTTCTATACACATCCTGAGTGTGACCGTGGGTGTAGGACTGGAAAAAAAAAAAGCTTCCTCCATCCCCTTCCCTGTGACTGGCTGAATTGTTTTGGCTAGCAATAACCTCTTAAAGTCAGACACTATCTTGCTGCAAAATATTTGCATATAACTGATGCCATTTTCTTCAGATAACAATATTGATGCTTTCTGAAGGCCTTTTCCATCTTCTGGTCTATAGAAGATGGAATAAAAATTTTAAAAATCCTTGACATTTCACCAATGATTCAGAAAGTCAAAGATGACTGGCCATATATCCATTTATCAGATCCTAAAGGCACAATTAAAACAGTAGCTCCATATATCTATCTTTTGATTGCTTTAGAGAGAACCCGTAATTTGGGATTCAAGTCTTACATACTCTGTAGGAGTCACAAACTCACTGATCCTCAGTGTCCTCATCTGGCAAGCAAGGGAAAGATCCTTCAATGTCACCAAGATTCTGTAATAGATAAGAGGAAACTTAATTCCACCCCGAAATCTCACTGAGTTTTATGGGAGTTCATGGGATCATACATGTGAATATGCTTTGAAAGCAGTAAAGAATTTACAAACTTATTCATACAAGCATATAACCCACCCCAACAGTATGGTAAGTACTGTGCTAGGAACTGATCCTATGCAACAGAAGAAGTTGAATTGTGCACAATATCAGAGCATGTTTCAAAGTTTTGCACAAAATGTCAAAGCTCATTGAGTAATTGGGATTGAAAAGAGCATACAAATCCCTTGGCCATTAATGTAGTTCTTTAAAAAACACACTTTATTAGAAATATATTTGAGTGGCTTGATTCATAAGTTTAAAAGCCATAATTTTACCTATTTCAATACAAAATCCAGATTGTGAGGTTTATGAAGGCAGGGTTATTTGACTTTTTGTTTCTTAATGGATTCCCAGCACCAAACATTTTATAGCATGCTTCTTGACTTATATCTTGAGCTCCCTAACTGATAATTTGTTCTATTGTTCTTCCTTTGTGTTGATTCTGTAAATCTTTTTAAAAAATGGTTTAATAGAAAAAGTAAGAGGAAGCACAAATCACCATACATTCATTATTATTCAATTCAGTTATTATTTCTAGTAGTGTCAAGTTCGTCTTTAGCTTATGTCTACACCAATGTAGAAAATGTTTAAGAAATCGTTATCTGCTAGAATTTGTTCTTAAGCAGTATGAATAAATACTGTTTCTCTGATATTTGTGAATTTCTTTTTGAGACATACAGAGATATAATCAAATTTTCTTCATCTCTTCTTTGGGTGAATGTACCCATACTTCAGTCTCATGAATAATTAATTGCCTGGTCATTCCTTAACCAAAGGCAGTGTTTCATCTAGGTTGAGATACTTGACCTATTCCCACGCTGGTTGTTTTGTGTGTGTGTGTGTGTTGATCAGAGAGTTGTTGAAACATCTGTGATTATATAGCTATTTGGTGACATACTCACTACATTCTTTCATGAAATGACACAGTAGTTTAAGTTCAACTTGATTGTATTTTCCATGGAACTCATTAACTCAGTAAATACTTACAAAGCACTTTATCATGCCAGGCTTGCTCCTAGGTTAGTTTCTCTTTCCCTCTCTTCCAAGCCCAGAAAAGTAGGTTTGCTGATCCTATTTTGGAAAGAAGTAAACTGAAGTTCAGAGAGGTTAAGCAATTTGCTTAATAGTAGCATCTCGATATAAGAGTTTGTATTTTTCACTAGGAAACACTATATTTCATTCTATATTATTAAATATTTCATAATTTTAGCCTTTTATTTCAGAGTTCCAGATATGCTCCCCCCCCCCCCTCTCTCTCTCTCTCTCTCTCTCTCTCTCTCTCTCTGCTGGAGATATATCCAAAGAGAGGAATGCATGAAGGGAAGTTGGGTCAAAGGACAAAGTGACCACAATTCAGGTCCCAATCTATATAAATATAGGTTCATACTAAAATAACTGCCTATTTTCACATATAAAATCTGTTTGTTAGAAAATTCATCCAGCCGGGTATGGTGGCGCATGCTTATAATCCTAGTACTTGGGAGGCGAAGACTGGAGGACCCGGGTTCATGGCCAGCCTCAGCTACTTAGTGAGGCCCTCCACAACTTCGTGAGACCCGGTTTCAAAATAAAGTATAAAAAATAGGGCCGGGGGTGTAGCTCGGAGGTAGAACGCCCCTGGGTTCAATCCCCGGTACCGCAAATAAATAAATAAATAAATAAATAAATAAATAAATAAAATTCATCCAAAGCTAGTTAAGATCTGTTCCACTTATTGAAACTTTTTGAAATATGACAAAATCAAGAGAAGGTTTGCACAAAGCACTAGCAGATC
>PVJS01040744.1:0-18288 GCA_004027185.1 Glis glis
GCAAAAAAAAAAAAAAAAAAAAAGAATACAGCAGAACTGGATTTGAATCCAGAATATACAACTTCTTAGGCTGTGTGATCATACACAAGTGACTTCACTTTTCCAATTCCTGTAAATTAGGGCTAATGCCAAACTCTGCCTTGGAGGGTTGGTTGTTGTGGAAATGATGTGAGCTCATGTGTGCAAAGGACAGTGATTGTTATATGGGAGTTGCTCTACAAATATTGGTCTTGGACGGTTAAGAAGAGTGGACTGGAGCTAGGATTGGGGCTGGTTCAAATGCATAATGGTCTGTAGACAGATGGCTATGACGCAGTGGTTAGTTAGCAATGGTGGCTTACGTCACCAGGCGGGTTCGTGAGCTTGTGTTCTCTTGGGTAGCATGCTATTCCATATGAGGACATTGCCATTTATAATAACCGTTCAGTATTCTTCTTACATGTGTATTTTAAAAATTGATTTGAACATGAGTTATCACTAACAGTAATTTTTGCCACCTATTAAAACATGATTTGAGACAAGATGTTCGAGTTAATAAATATTCTAAACATCCTCTATTTCAGAGACTGTCAGAATTTAGTATGCATCAGCATCTCTTGGGAGGTTCTGGTAAAGAGCCCAGTTTCATGGGCTCTTTCCCAGAGGTTCAGGTACAGCTCTTTGAGGATGGAGCTCAGCTCTCCCAGCTTACTGGATACGTGGCAGGAGATACACAGTTTTGAGAAATTCTTTTCTATTGTTTTTTTTTTTTTTGGTCTTGGAAAAAGCAACTTTATCTAGCACAAACAAAGTTTTCCATTTTCCCCAGCCTCCTTCTCCTTTCAGGATCATCATGAATGCCCAACAGAGATTTGCAGCTGAAAGGATGAAAGGACAACCTACCTACCTACTCCAGGGGCCGTCTCCAAACTCTGAAACATGTTAATGCTTGTATTGGAATCTCCACTGAGCCAATTTTTATCTCTACTCTCAAAGTCACCACCATATATAATTCTAAATTCCTCTTTCCTGAGCGAGACATTCTACAACTGTTACTTTTCAGAAAAAACAAAAAAAATTTTGGCACTGGGGGTTGAGCCCAGGGGTGTTTTACTTCTGGGTTATTTTTTATTTTGAAACAGTGTCTCACTAAGTTGCTGAGGGCCTAGCTAAGTTGCTGAGGCTTGGCCGGGAACCTGTGATCCTCCTGTCTCAGCCTCCCAAATACTGGGATTACAGGTGTATTCCATCACATTCGGCTATTTTTCAGAATTTGATGGGAAATCATACACCTCATGTTCTCTTCTTTATTTTTTCTCAGAAAGGCCTCAGTAATTCACAAGTCTCAGTTAAGACAAAATGACAGATGGCCGTGTATGCTGTAAGGTGTAATTAGGTGACGCTAATTAAGTGCTTCAAAATTATTAAACAAAAGCACCTTGTGTGTGCCTCCAGCTCTCATCAACACAGCCACATCCAAGGGTGCAGCTTGAAGTTAATGTTGGGGAATACTGGGATCATTTGCTTTAACCGAAAGTGCTTTTTTGTAAAGAATCCTCTGGATTTTGCATTTCAGGTTATACTTCTTTCCTCTTTGAAAATTTAGTCAAAGAGCATAAACCTTTTATTGACAAGTCAAGAGCATTGTTACCCAGAGGAAATACCAGGTTACTGACTTTATGCAGGTAACTCTTCAGAGTCCTTTGTTACTTTGTGTGGATTCCACCTGTGTAGATGGTACATCTGGGATAAAGTGACGGCTTTCTAGGGACTCCTTTCTTTAATTACATTTGAGGGCCCAGAGAAGTAATTATCTAGCCATCAATCAAATATGTCTTTCTCACCCGTATACTTTGCAATTCCAAAGGATGGGAGTTGGCAAACTTGTTAGCGCACATGAGTCTGATACAATCTAAATTTCTAGAACAATCTCTCGTCTGTGTTTAGGCACAGATGCTGATCTTCTATATTCTTGACTAACACACTTGGGAAGAGTAAAACAACTTGATTGAGTAAATATTTGAGAGACCCACTCTGTGCGATATAGAATGTTGAACACGCCATTAAGTTTGAACGGGAGCAGGTGTGCATTTCAGACTACAAACTCAGGGGCACAGCAAGGAAAGTAAAATTGCTTTACTAGGAATGTTAGCAGATGAATCATATTTTGAGAATTTTCCTCCTACTTGCCCTGATTCCCCCTCCCCAGCATTCAGAAGAGCAGGTAGCCTATTCTGCTTTCTCTTTTCTGGGGAGGCTTGTGACATTTGCCAGATCAGTCCAGCGACCCTTCCTGGCTTCTGTTTCTAAAAGCCTGAGCCAAGGTTTGCAAATACAAACACTTAGAGAGCCCTGGCAGGTAGAGTTGGGGTGGGGGCTGGAGGGGTCTGTGATGACTGGAGGGAGTGTGTCTTGGGTGGCACAGATAGCTGCTATACCGCTCCCACCTTTTGTTATATGGAATGTGGGCTCAGGGAGTTGAGACTTCCAATTTTTTAAGGGAATCTGGAAATCCACTTTTTTTAATTTTTTTTGGTGTGTGTGGTACTGAGGATTGAACCCAGAGGCATTCTACCTCCAAGGAACACCCCCAGCCCTTTTTAATTTGAAAGAGGGTCTCGCTAAGTCACTGAGGGTAGCCTTGATCCTGCAATCTTCCTGTCCTAGCCTCTCCTGGGATTACAGGCATGTGCAACCACACTGACTACTTCTGCTATATTTTAAGTATTAAAATTTTCAGTATTAAAAGTTGCAAAGACCATCTTGATTCTGAAAATAAAGTATGATGTCATATAATAATGAAAAGTCCAAATTTTATTTAAACTTAGAAATTCTCTCTCCTATCTGGGTTGTCTGCCCATGGGAAGGGAGGGATGAGAAACCCACGCTTGTTTGGCATCGTTATGAGAAGTCCTTGTGGTCACTGGGTCTCAGTGATCACAGCTGACTGTTCCCTGGCCATTTTTGTGTGTCTTTCAGAGGTCCCACTAAGGGTCTCCAGGTGACACACAGTGTGTTGTCCTGCCGTTTCTGGCCACTTCCTCCTCAATCTTTGTTTTATTTATTTATTTTTCTTTCTTCTTTTCTTCCTGATGGTTTTCAGACTCTGTGACTTTCTATAAACTTACCTATATGATACCCTCGGGCAGGTTTTCAAACAGCTCCATGTGGCCCCATGGCAAGGGTTAAATAAGCGTCATTATTATCACTATAGTTCAAAGTGACAAGGTTGAGGAGATGACACAAAAAGACAAACCACTTCCAAATTTGGTGCCTTGTACTATTCAAGGGTTTTGGGGGGCATAAAAAATGTTATACGTAAAAATTTGACCATTTTCTGCTTGCTACATGTACCTAAGTATTACACGTGAGTTCAGGAAGTGTGGATGGCCCCATAGGCTACATTAACTAAATATATGTGGGTTTTGATGGAGGGGGCATGGAAGACTTCCCAGAGGAGGTAGCCTTTGAATTAGGTATTTGGCTAGGGGACCATTTTTTCCATGTGCTATAGTTTGGTTGTTGAATGTCCCACAAAGGTCCACAAAGGTCCATGTATTAAAAACTTGGTTCCCAGGGTAGCGCTACTGGGAGGCGCTCACCTGTAGGATGTGGGTCTTTCTGGGAGGTCCTCAGGTCATTGGAGTGTGCCCTCAAAGGGGATGGTGGGACCTTGGTCTCTTTCTCTTCCTTCTTTGCTTCCTGGGTCATGGGGTGAGCAGTTTGCTCCACCACATGCTCCTTCCATGATACGCTGTCTCATCAGAGGCCCAAGTGATGGGATCACTTGATCAGGGACTGGAACCTTCAAAAAACATGAGCCAAATAAAGTTTTTCTCTTTATAAGTTAATAACCTCAGGCATTTGGTTATAGTGACAGAAAGCAGACTACTCCACCACAATAGGCAGAGATAGCAAGAAACAGGGAAGAAGTGGGAAACCGAGGCAAAGGAAATGTGCCTGCAGCTGACAGCCATGGACGACGTGTTACCGCAGAGGTCAGTCACGGGTCATGAAAAGGCCAGCACTGTGTGAGGAGTTAGTGAGCGCTCCATTTGAGCTACCTGATTTATTCTTCCCAACTCTATGAGGCAGGCAGTATGGTTTGGTTTTATTTTATTTTATTTATTTTTTGGGGGGGTGTTTTTTTTTTGGTGCGGTACTAGGGATTGAACCTGGAGGTATTCTACCTCCTAGCTACACCCCAGGACTTTTTATTTTTATTTTGAGACAAGGTCTCACTAAGTTGCTGAAGGTCTTGCTAGATTTCCTCCTGTCTTAGCTTCCCAAGTACTGGGATTTCTGGCATGCATCACCACACCCAGCTATGAACCCTATTTATGTTTACAGAGCTGAGAGTTACAGAGGGGAAAGCAACCGTCTGACATCTCCCAGCTGGTGAGCACAGGGGCTGGGGTTGCTGTGTGGCTGAACAGCTTCCTGCCTGATGACTATATTACACGGGGCCTTCACTGTAAGGATTAGAGGATTCACAATAGACATTGCATCATAAGGAAGGTTTTCAGAATGGTCTGTTTAATAAAACTTTTAATTACACATTAAATTTTAGAAAAACATTTAGTTTTAACTATGGTACCCATTTTTATGATTTCCTGCCACTTCTTTCCTTTTTTACTTTCTTCCTCTTTTTCGTGTCTTACCAAGTATGATGAATCCAGGACTGTGTTAGTCTCTGAATATACAACAGCGAACCAAGATATATGTAGTCTCTGTTCTCATAGGAACTATATTCTAACAGAAGAAATAGATATTCAAATAATTTCTATGAGTACAATTGCAATTGTGATTTTTCCCCAAATGAGAGAAATTTGGAAATGTTAGTCCTTAAGATCAGGGACTTTGACTGAAAAAGGCCGGGGGTGGGGGGCGCAGGTCAGTGAACTAGAACTGAGTTCTGATAGGTGAATAGACATTAACTAGATGAAGGGGGAAGAGAGGAGTGCCAGTAGGAACAGCATATGGTAATATCCTGTGGTAGGAAGAATCGGCCATAACGTAAACCAGAGAGATTAAAGCCTCATGTACAAGAGGGGGACAGGGTGCTGAGTCAGACTGGAAAGTAGGGGCTCGATCACATAGAGACGTGCAGTATATGTTAGAATGCTGTCTTCAACTGAAGAGCTGGAATTCTGACAGAAGCATTATAAGTAAGGCTGTCCTAATGATCAGACTGCATTTGAAAAAACCATACAGCCTGGCTCCACTGTAGAGAGCAGATTGGAACTGAGAGAAGTGGAAGGTGGTGGAGAAGGGAGGAGGTTGTCCAGTCAACCAGGTGAGAGAGCAGGTGTGTGAACCAGGTGGCAGCAGTGTTGGAGAGAGGAGCAGATTCAAGAGATACTCAGTGGGAGAAATAACAGACTTTAGGATTAAGTGCATATGGGGCATGAGAAATGCGAGTGGCAAAAGCAGACTGTGTTTCAGGTTGGAAGCTAAATGGTTTGCCAGCATTCTGGGAGGGAAATGGGGAGGGTAAAAGGAGAATTTGATGAAGGAAACAGTGGAAATAATGTTACTTCCATATATGAAAATATCACTACCAATCTCACTAGTATATATGGGGAGTGGGGTGGGGTGGGATCTGGAGGGAAACACACCAAGTGCTGTGTGCACTTGGCGTCACTTTGAACCTAACTATGATGCTTAATCCCAATGCACCAATAAAAGCATAAAAAAGAAAAAGGACAACTAGGAATAATTAGTTGCTAGTTAGTTAAAGGTTGAGTTGAGCAGGTGGTAGAGAGGTCTACGAATTGTGAGTTGAGGTACCTTTCAGTCCTCAAAGACTTGAGTTTAGCTTCGACCCTTTAACTCAGTTTCTGCTGTCACCTTACCTCTAATTTTCCCATTCCTGGCTCAACTATTTTTCTATGGAAAAATTAAAAAATCTTTTCACAGACTTGCACAGCCAATTTCTGTTGTCCAGAGCCATTCACTAGGAATGCCCTTTGGCCTCAGATTGAACTTCTCCCTTCTACAGATCCCAGAACCAGTCCAACTGCCCAGGGTAGACTTCAGCTAGCCTGGATGTTTGGGGCTTGCAACTTAACTTAGACCTGACTGTGTGGCCCCTTCAGACACGGATTCAGCTGGTGCTGTGGGTCTGTCTTTGCTCTTGCTGGTCGGGCTTCATCAGCACTTGCTCCCATGCCCAGCTTGACCACCGCCCCTCCTCCACCTCCTTCCCATAATTCCCCGTACATCTTGTGGTTGGTGTCATATTGTTTATGACTCATGAAGATTAATAGTTTCTTCCCTCCTTCCTCTGCTCCTTCCTTCGGTCCTTAGGACCATTTCATTAGATCCTTAGGTGAAACTGCAAGCCTGAAAATTGTCCACCAGGTGGCACCAAAACATTATATTCCAAGTATTAATGCCACTACATTTTAAGGGGAAAAAATACAAACTTTCTATTTTGAGATTACAAAGTGAAGCTCCAGATGCAAGTTCAACATGAGTTAAAATTCACACTTCAACTTCACAGAAATTTTTGGATTTACCAGTTGAGAGAGAGAGAGAGAGAGAGAGAGAGGGAGGGAGGGAGGGAGGGGGAGGGAAGGGAGGGAGGGAGGGGGAGAGAGAGAGAGAGAGAGAGAATAGAAATACAATAGCTTCCTTTTACCAAAGTAACTAATGCAAGTGAACACGAATATGTGTATCCATCATCCTAATTAAACATAAGAGCAAAATTAACCATTTTTCCAATTTTAAAATGTAATTATCACTTTTCTTTCACTTAGAAAGTTAATTATCATTGGTATAACAAAAATAGCATGGATGATCATTTGAAAAAGTTAGTAAAAATAAAATATATCTTCTTTGTACTATGTTTTAACTACAAAACAGATTTTTTTTGTAAAGTCAACATAATTAACAGTTGATGGTGCTGATGCAATGGTTTAAGAAACTTTGAGGACATTTGAAATGTTAGTAATATTGTAAGGGTTTCAAAAAATAGAATCATAAATTAACACTTTTTTTCTGGGTGATCAGGTATCCATCTGGCAAAAGTTGATCAAAATTTCATGTGAGCAAAAATCATAAGGAGTTGTTCTTTCAAATTTGGAAATTTGATTAATGACTTTGCCGAGATAACAGAATATGGATAAAGAGATGGTAAACATTAACTCATTATTTTTCTTCTTCCTCAGAGAGAAAGAAATAAATGATCTGAGTAATTGCGCAGCATGAAGTGAGTTTAGAAAACAAAGCCATTGTTAAGAATTAGGTTGATGTTGTTCATTTTGTGTATACAGTGTTAGAATATTTTGTATGCATACAGTTTTGTAATATTTTGCCAGCAATTGTAGCATACATGTACATATACATCCAGAACATAAATAGTCTATGTTTTATAAGGGAGGGTGTACATGGGGGTTGTTATATTTTTCTACTGCATGAAATAGAATGTGTCTTGCTCTAGGGCTTGGATAGATGTCTGGATGTTTCCCTAGCCCTGGGGAGACATCTGAAGGCCCATAGTACCCAAAGTGCTTTGGGATCACTTAGGCTAAAATATGCTATTTATTGTGAAGCTATCTCATTTTATTCCCAAGGGATTTTCATCATTTTGTATTTGTGAAAACTGTCAGTGTGTCTTTCTCAAAATGCAATTATCTGTAAGAAGCAAACCAACACAGAGTGGACCCCTTGTCTTCAAAGCCATTTTATTAAGAGTAAATTAGACTGGAAAAATGATAGTCTAAAATGCATTTTCAATAGATTGCTGTCTAAAATGCATTTTCAATAGATTGCTGTCAGGCTTGCTACCTGTCAAACAGAGAGGCCTGAAGTTTCATAGTGACATATGGATTAGCCCAGTCTTCCCTGCAGCGTGAAAACAAAAGACAATTGGTGATTCATGGGGCAAACTCATCTTAAAACAGAGATATCAACAAAGGAATATGACAGCATGAAAAGACAGAGTGCAGTCTGCTGTCCACATTTGCAAAGAGATTCTGTCTGAATCCATAACTCCAATACACCATGAGACAGAAAAAGAGAAAATACACATTAAGTGTAATTGTTCATCGGTACTTCGTTTCAGCAAACGCTGGATTTCATTCTCTAAAATAGGGAACAATGGATAAAATTGATACCATTATAAAAAGTTATTATGAAAAACCATATGGAATTAGACGTATTTGATTTTAAAAAATCATCCACCATAGAGAGACTTGAATGCTCAAATTTCTCAACCACTAATCAATACAAAAAGAAAAGCTTAGAGGCACAAAAGAATCTCAAGAGCAAAAATTATTTTCCCAGTTAGAGCTTTAAGCCACACTGGTAAGGTCTTCCAGTGCAGGGTTTGTTTGGAAAAGAAGTGCATATCAAAGTTAAAGAAAATCAGACAGCTCTGCTTGGGCCTGGGAAAACACCGTATGGATTTTTTTTAATATCCCATGTGAACAATTACATAGAACACTTGTCTGACCAGTAACATTCAATTAAATAGAAATGAAAGTTCCTCTAATAGCCATTTTATTCCATATATCCTAAGGGGCCAGGCAAACAAGTGAGATAACACAATGCAAGAGTTAGTGATGGGAAGATATGCTACACAGAATTATTGAAGCTGCTGCATTTCTTTTACTTATTTATTTATTTATTTATTTATTGTGGTATCGGGGATTGAACCCAGGGGCGTTCTACCTCTGCGCTACAACCCCGGCCCTGTTTTTTATACTTTATTTTGAAACCGAGTCTCACGAAGTTGTGGAGGGCCTCACTGAGAGAGAGAGAGAGAGAGAGAGAGAGAGAGAGCTGAGGCTGGCCGCGAACCCGGATCCTCCGGTCTCCACCTCCCAAAGCACTGGGATTACAAACGTGCGCCACCACGCCTGGCAAGCTGCTGCATTTCTAAGCTTGGGATTATTAGATGCTAGAAAAACATAGTAAGGAGCTGGGCGTGGTCACGCATGCCTGCAATCCCAGTATTTAGGAGGCTGAGGCATGTTCAAGGCCAACTTCAGCAATTTAGTGAGACCTCCTGCAACTTAGCCAGACCCTGTTTCAAAATAAAGGTGTAAAAAGGGCCAGGGGGTATAGCTTGGAGGCAGAACACCCCTGAATTCAATCCCCAATACCAAAGCAACAAACCAAACAAAAAAACCATAAGGTAGTTTTGGAAGTACACAATGTCCTCTAGAGAAGCACACAGAGCTCAGTTGGAAAAGTTCAGAAAGGGGCAGTTTGTGGATATCCCAAAGGAATGTGTCTGTAGAACAGGGGTCAGTGATAACTGCTATTTTGTCCAACCACCAGCCGTGTGATTTCCTCACCTGGAGACAGGGATGGCTCTGCAAAAAGAATAGGTCAGCTCCCAACAGAGTTACTTAAGAGAAACTAGAAATCCATTGGAGTGCCATGGTACTCGAAGCTCCTGTGATAAGTCATGCTTTAAAGGCCTACTGGAAATATGTGTGAAGTTGTCATAGGTATTTTATATAAAGGAAGGAGTGTGTTTTCTAGTTATTAGGATTATTTAGCATATCCATCTCCCAAAGTTTTGAAAAACAGGGCAAATAAGTTTTGGGGTCAGCCTTTGGCTGTGCCTGAGTTTGTACATATGAGATACTACATCAGAAGCCATGAGGGCTTGGAAGGGGCTGAGGCTATGAGAATTCAACAGGGAAATAGCAAAAGATAAGCACTTCTCAAATTTACTGTTAGGTGGAGTTCTACCTGAAGAATTTATTTGCTTTAGTACTACAGAGGGTTAAGCATGCATAGAAAATTATACATGAGTAATGTGAATATGTTTAATACTTTTACATCATTTTACTCTTGTATTTTCATTTAAAGTCTCTATGCTTTCTCTATTGATTACATCTCTTGTCAATAAATGTCTCTCTTTTCCAAGGCCGCATAGGAATCAGGTTTGATTTCTCATTTTGAGGGCTATAAACTCATACCCCAGAAACCTCAGTGTGTTTTCTTCTGCTATAATTATTGCTGGTTTTGTTGGTATTAGATTTGTCTTTGTTGCTGTGCCAATGTGTTTGATTATACTATTATCTTGGCATTAACACACTATGCTAGATAAGATCCCTTTCAACTACATGAAACAGATCATAGTTGATTATTCTAATAAGTGTTTACTTTGCTGTCATCGAGAGCAGCCCAGGGACCAGCCATCCAGGACTGTCAAGGTGGCTCTTGGTGTCATGGAGTTAGATCATGTCTCCCTTCTGCTCCTCTATTTTTGGCATATGGCTTTCATTCACATGGTCATCTCATGGGTCCAAGATGCCAATTTCTAGCCTTCCCTGAGCATCACAGATGGAAGAAGAAAGCAACAGGGAGAAGGGATGGTGTCCTTTTCAAGAAGGCAAAGCTCTCTCAGATATCCCCAATCATCTTCTGGTTACATTTTCTTAGCCAGAACTGGTGACCACCCTAGCATGAGGACCAGTTTTTAGCTGGAAGGAACTGGCTAGCTCTGGCTTGATATTTTGCACCCTGCATGATGTGGCCAGGTTACTGAGCTTCTGTCCATATATCTATAAAATGGAGATGATAACTATTCCTACCTTATTGACTTACAGGATTAAATCATATTGTGTTCCAACATAAAACAGTCCATCAAAATATGCTAAGCAGCAGCAGTATTAATAAAATCATTCACCGTACAATTATAGAACTGGGAATTATTTCATTGATTCTGGCCCAATCTTCATGGCTGTTCTTTGTGATCTTGCACAAGTCATTTTAACTGTAGACTCAGGGTTGTTTTCCTTCAGTAAAATTATATATATATATATATATATAATTATATATATTATATATATATATATATATATATATTTTTTTTTTTTGCGGTACCAGGGATTGAACCCAGGGGCGTTCTACCTCCGCGCTACACCCCCGGCCCTATTTTTTTTATGCTTTATTTTGAAACTGGGTCTCATGAAGTTGCGGAGGGCCTCACTAAGTAGAGAGAGAGAGAGACAGGGAGAGAGAGAGAGTGAGAGAGAGAGAGAGAGAGAGAGAGAGAGAGCTGAGGCTGGCCGCAAACCCGGATCCTCCGGTCTTCACCTCCCAAAGTACTGGGATTACAAGCGTGCTCCACCACGCCCAGCCTAAAATTATATATTAATACCAAACTTCTAAGCTGGTTGTAACTATCAAATAGCAGAATTATAGAAAAAAATCCTTTAAGTAGGAAAGTGTTATGTCCAAACATGAGATGCTATGTTACTGTACTGTATGTACTTTCTCCCCTTATTTATTACTTTTTCCCCTTCCTAGTCCCCACTGGCTCCCTCAGATGAAATTGTCAAAGGATGGGGTAGATAATATTTGGGACCTTTGATATGTATGGATAGTATTCTCTCAATCACAGCCACAAGTGCTCAAATATTTATTTCCAAGAGACTGAGCCATAGTCTAAAATATTCCTTGTGATTTTTAGCTCAAATGGAAAAATTGTGTTTTCAAGCTGTGTGTGTGCCAAAGATGAACATATTATTCTGACATGTTATAAGTCCTAAGTGCTTTTTCTCCAGCTTTGGAAAGAATTTAAATCGTCTACCTTTGTAATAAGCCATACCCATTTTAAACAGTCTCAGCTTGCAGAGTCCCCAAAAGACAGCAGGGCAGGGGGTCTGCCTCTGACGATGGGAGTTGTACCACCTGCCTCAGGCCCCGGGAGCCATTTCACGTGCACTTGGCCTTAACAGCACCACAGTTCCCACAAAAGATGTCATCTTTAGTCACTTTAAGTGGTCTCCTGTAAGTACTAAAGAAGTGGTTTTAGTAAGATATTCCTAATTTTTAGAGCTCAGGTAAATTTCAACACATTCCTTTTATGCCTCCCACATAATTTCCTATTTGTATAATATATTGAATTTCTATTCCAATTTTCCTAATTTTACTTAAGGGACACTTAATACTTGATAACAGCTTTTTTTCCCCATATTGATGCATCATAACTTTTGCTTTTTTGCCATTAATTCTAAACCTTTAAAATGAAGCTGAGTAATGCTTGGCATTTTTCTTTTTCACAAGTTAAAAAGGAGAAACCCTTTATAGATTTGGCTTCAGCTCTTCTTCAGTCTATTCCTATTTTCTGTTCTTTCTTAGCCTCCTTATAGACAGGATTCTGATGTTATCCACAGTGTTGGTCGGCACTCACGAAAAGCACGTGAAGGCCACAGTCTTGATGTAGTCCCTGTGGTTTGAATCCAGTTTGCAAAGACACAAAACTAGGAAACTCAGTAGGTTGGATGCCAAGAAAGTGGTTTAAAACAAGAAATTTACCAGAGATTTATTTGTAAGTATGAAGATCAATATATTTATTTATAATATAAAAATTTTTTTTTGCGGTACCGGGGATTGAACCCAGGGGCGTTCTACCTCCGTGCTACACCCCCAGCCCTATTTTTTATACTTTATTTTGAAACCGGGTCTCACGAAGTTGCGGAGGGCCTCACTAAGTAGAGAGAGAGAGAGAGAGAGAGAGAGAGAGACAGGGAGAGAGAGCTGAGGCTGGCCGCGAATCCGGATCCTCCTGTCTCCGCCTCCCAAAGTACTGGCATTACAAGCGTGCGCCACCACTCCCGGCCCAATTAATCTGATTTGATCATTATACATTGTATACATGTATGGAATATCACACCATACTTTATAAATATGTTCAATTGGTGTCAATTAAAAATCAGCAATAAAAATTATCACAAATATACCTTCATTCTAATCTAGAAGGACAGTTAGAGTTGGAATTCTCTGCTCTCAGTCAGGCACAGTGGTATATACCTATAATCCCAGCTACTAGGGATGCTGAAGGAGGGAGGATGGAAATTTTGAGGCCACCTTGGGTAATGTAGTAAGACACTATCTCAAAATAAAAGAAAAAGGGCTGGGGATGTAGCTTAGTGCTAGAGCACTTGCCTAACATGTGTGATCCCCTGGGTCCAATCCCCGGTACATTGAAAATAATAATAGTAATTATTATTCTCTACTCTCCTTGTGAGGAGTAGCCAGCCTCAGAGCTCCAATCTCCATGCCTAAGCTCTTCAAACCTGAACATCTATTTTCTTCTGTCCTGCCAAGACTCTCACATCCCTGTTGTGAGCGCCCCAGGCTGAGAAGCACAAGTTCAATCTATAGCAAGTGCAAACACCTCCCCGCTGGCCGCTGCGCTCACTACCTTTGGGAAGTGGGGCCCAGAGCAGAGCCCGCACAGACTCTTCAGGTGAGTTTGGAGCCATTTGGGCAGGGGCATCTAGAGTCCTGGGTGCCCTGCTCATGATGCTAGAAAGACATCAGTCTTGTAAGGGTGAATGTGATCAGAAGGGGGGCACAGTAGGTGTTTTTGTTTTTTAGAGTACAGGGCAGGGACTCCTTGCCAGGCTCCAGGAATGTACTTAATATCAGAGTGTCTAGTATATTAAACTGTCATGGGCAGATAGCTTGGGGTGGGGGGAGGCAAAATATTAAGTGGAAATTAAGTATAAATTTCTTGGTATAAATTTCTCACTGATATTAAACACCTCAAGTTTATCACATGAACAGTGGTTCTCAAATTCTAGCAAGCACCAGACTTGTCTGGAAGGCCTATGACTAACCCAGGTGCTGGCCCACCATTCATGCTCTGAGTGGGGGGGGGGTAAGAATTTGCATTTCTTTCTTTTTTTTTTTTTTAGTTTTTGGTACTGGGGATTGAACCCAGAGGCTTTCTACCTCTAAACTATGCTCCCAGCCTGATTTTATTTCTTATTTGGAAACAGGGTCTCACTAGGTTGCTGAGAGCCTCTCTAAGTTGCCGAGGCTGGCTTTGAACCTGCGATCCTCCTGTCTCAACCTCCCAAATACTGAGATTACAAGCATGCGCCACCATGCCTGGCTAAGAATTTGTATTTCTAACACATTCCCAGGTGAAAATGCTGCTGCTCAGGAAACACACCTGAGAACGTTGCTCTTCCTGCGTGCTTTTCACTTGTCTCCCCTAGTTCACTCTTCAATACAGCACTATGTCCTCCAACCTCACCACTTACTGCCATGGCCTGAGCAGAGACACCAATGTTTTCCTAATGGCTAAATCTAATGGGCCCTTCTCATGTCCATCAGAACCCTGGGAAGCCGATGCACTGGATGTGACTGACCCCCACCACTGCACCCCTCGTCTTCGAGTTGCATGTCACAATAACCTCTTGGGTGCTGTACTTCTCTGGATGCTAGCTTTTTTTTGTTGTTGTTGCACTGGTCACCTGGAAGGCCTCCATTTACCCCCCCCTTTTTGTACTAGGGACTGAACCCAGGGGCATTCTCCCTCTGAGCTACACCCCCAGCCCTTTTTATTTTTTATTTTGAAACAGGATCTTGCTAAGTTGCTGAGGGTCTCGCTAAGTTGCTGAGGCTGGCCTCAAACCTGTGACCTTCCTGTCACAGCCTCCCAAGTACTGTGATTACAGGTGTGTTGCCTGACTACCTACCGATCTTTTTAGACTGGCGCCCACTGCCATCTCCTCAATGAAGCCAATCCTTTTCTTGTTCCCCAAACATGAATGGCCCCTTTTCCATTCTATTCTATTTATGCCTGTATCATTCTCTCTGGAATATGTGCATAAGGCCTGATTTACCATTCTCCTTGCTCAGGGAGATCTTGACCAGTATCTGTTTTATTCTTCTAAGTATTGCTAAACAGCAGGTGCAAGGGCTTTCCAGCTATCAGTGCCCACTCTCATTCTGTGGGATATAGCGAAGAAATGTGCAGATGAGATGCATAAGAAGGGTAAAAGCCAAGTCTCTGGATTGGGACAGATGTCATTGGCTGGTTGGTCTCTTGACAGAATGCTGGCTGCTCATGAAGGGAAACCCTCTGCAGATGCATTTGCCAGTAGGAGGAACTGCTGGCATTATCTTGGGTGCATGCAGTGTTTCTGTAGGCCTGGTAGTCTGAGGATGAAAATCCAGCTTCCATTCTGCTCCTGGATGCCTGAATAATGTTATGGCTGCTCTTTGCTGAAAACATTTTTCATTTTGCATAGCTTTAACAGGTTTGGCCCTCTCTCCCCTTTCTTATTACACTCTCTGCTCTCATCCTCTCCCCTTTCATCTCTCCTCCTTGCTTCAGAAAGGGAGAATATCTTTCAAGCAAATGTCTTATCCATTATATGAGTTCACTGTATCCTCAAGGCTTAAATCTTTGGAAGCAAAGTCGGGAAGAAGGCAGATTCTTTCTTCTTCTTCCTTCTTCCTTCTTCTTCTTCTTCTTCTTCTTCTTCTTCTTCTTCTTCTTCTTCTTTCTCCTCCTCCTCCTCTTCCCCCTCCTCCTCCTCCTCCTCCTCCTCCTCCTCCTCCTCCTCCTTTGCTTTCACCCAATTATGTTGCTCTCCTGGGTAATGAAGTCTGCAGAGAGCAGGTGCTTCTCTAGAGGGTGACATGAAGTTGGGAAGTACGCTGTCTGCAAAAGGAAAATATGTTGGTGATTATGTCAAAACATAGCCTGGGATTCAGTTCATTGTGCTGCTCAAAAACTTGACTGTAACCGCTCTGTGGCCAGGGACTCTGCTACTCGTTTGTGTAGCTACCTCTCCTGTCACCCGCCGTGCCTGTCATGTTTACTAGGGGACCAAGAGGTATTACAATCTTACACAAAATGATGGCCTGGCACCACCATCTTAAGAGAATTGCAAAGAGAACACACTTGACCCCCGATATTAATGCTCCCTTGGGGCTTAGGTCAGCAGGTCTGAAAAGAGCCTCTTGAATAATCATCTTCTCCCTCCTCCAAAATCCTATTTTTCCACATAATCCAGGGTCAGTCGCAGCAGCAGAATGCCCGCAGCAGCCACATATGTGCGAGTCAAGCTTCTCTCCATCTGCTTCCTCCTTAGGGAAAATCGAATGCTAAAATGACTTTCTAAGGGGAGGAAGCACAGCTGCTATCAGCACCACCCTTGGAGAGTCACAGGAAAAAAAAGAAAACCAACAACCATAAAGTCCTTCCTTTCCCCTAGGCTCTGGTTTCTTTTGGACACATTCTGAATGGCAGCAATGATTCACTTTGCCACTGGAGCGCTGTCTCCAACAGCACCTCCTTCCTTCACGGTGCTGGCCACCACCCCATTTGTCTTCTGGACCCGGGAGCCAGGGAGACAAGACTATTTCTATCTTAGGCATTGTGTTTCTGATCAAGCTGGTGTTTCAGGCCAATCTAAGCATGAGGAAGAAGCGCTTCACATTTCTCTGAAGTAATGGGGTTGGGCGGAGAGGCGGGACTGATGTTGAAATGCCTGAGTCTAAGGGAAGAGAACTCTGAAAGGGAATATCACCACTGCTGTCCTTGAGGGTCCTGGGGCAATTTCAGAGCCTTAGAAGGAGGAAAACTTATCTGGCAAATACTTCATGATTCTCTCTCTAAAAATGAAATGATGACTAGATAGAATCACCTTTTATTTCTCTTTCCCTGAAAATACTATTAGAGCCTATTTGAGTGATCTCGGTTTATTTGTTTGTTTGTTTTACTTTAGTTTATTATCTATGTATAGATATGTATAGATATCTATGGTATCTATGATATCTATGTATCTTGATTTTCCAGAGATGCTCCAACTTTATTCTTTTGCCTTAACAATATCATTTCTTTCATTTATTTATTTATTTATTTATTTTATTTATTATTGGTGCATTGTAATCATACATCTTGATGGGATTCAGGGTGGTAGAAGTTTACATGCACACATGGGTCAATTAGCCCACCCCTAATTCCCACCCTATCCCCTCCACCTTCCCTCCTCATGCTCAGCATAGTAATTGACTTTGATAAGTTTGTGCATGTACATCCTGTGCATTAGCGTGTTTCCCTCTTCCACCCTCCCATCTCCCTCAGTTGGGTCACCTTCTTCACTCATCTAAGGTTTTCTCCTTTGTCTGGAGTCCCTCCTATGCCATATTCTCCCTAACTTCCCCATATTAGGGAGAACATCCGACTTTTTACTTTTTGTGACTGACTAATCTCATCCATTTCCCTAAAAATGACATAATTTTGTTCTTTATGGCTGCGTAAAATTCCATTGTGTACATATTCCATAGTTTTGAAATCCATTCATCTGTTGATGGACATCTTGGCTGGTTCCAGTTTGGCAATTGTGAATTGTGCAGCTATAAACATAGATAGCATGCATTAGTCTGGCAATTTGGTTTCCATTCTTTTGGGTAGATACCTAGAAGTGGTATTGCTGGGTCATATGGTAGGTTCATTCCCATTCTTCTGAGAATCCTCCACCCTGTTTTCCAAAGTGGTTGCACTAATTTGTAATCCCACCAACAGTGTATTAGGGTTCCTACTTCTACACATCCTCATCAGCATTTGTTATTGTTTGTGTTTTCAATGATTGCCATTCTAATTGGGGTTAGGTGAAATCTCAGGGAAGTTTTTATTTGCATTTCTCTGATTGCTAATGATGTTGAACATTTTTTCATACATTTATGGGCCATTTGTATTTCTTCTTCTGTGAAGTGTCTATTTAATTCACTTGCCCATTTTTTGATTGGGTTTTTTTTTTTTTTTAGTGGTGAGTTTCTTGAGTTCTCTGTATATTCTAGATACTAGTCCTCTATCAGAGGAGTAGCTGACAAAAATCTTCTCCCATTCTATAGGCTCTCTGTTGAGGTCCTTGATTGTTTCTTTTGCTGTGCAGAAGCTCTTCAGTTTAATGCAATGCCACATATTGATTCTCTTTTCCACTTCTTGTGCCTTTGAGGTCTTGTTGAGGAAGTTTTTGCCTGTGCCTATATGTTGAAGAGTTGGACCTATGCCCTCTTCAAGTAGCTGCAAGGTCTATGTTCTAATATCCAGGTCTTTGATCCATTTTGAATTGACTCTTGTGCAGGGTGAGAAAGTGGGGTTTATTTCCATTTTTCTGCATGTGGTTAACTAGTTTTGCCAACATCATTTGTTGAAGAGTCTATCTTTTTTCCAGTGTATGTTTTTGGCTCCTTTGTCAAGAATCAAATGACTGTAGGTATGCGGATTTGTTTCTGAGCCTTCTATTCTGCTCCATCGGTCTATGTGTCTGCTTTTGTGCCAATAGCATGCTGTTTTTATTACTATAGCTCTGTATTATGTTTTTTTTTTTTGCGGTACCGGGGATTGAACCCAGGGGCATTCTACCTCCGCGCTACACCCCCGGCCCTATTTTTTTATACTTTATTTTGAAACCGGGTCTCATGAAGTTGCGAAGGGCCTCACTAAGTACAGAGAGAGAGAGAGAGAGAGACAGGGAGAGAGAGAGAGAGAGAGAGAGCTGAGGCTGGCCGTCAACCTGGATCCTCCGGTCT
>PVJS01040745.1:0-18284 GCA_004027185.1 Glis glis
GCTGAGGCTGGCCGTGAACCGGGATCCTCCGGTCTCCGCCTCCCAAAGTACTGGGATTACAAGCATGCGCCACCACGCCCAGCTCCCAGCCCTAGTTTTTATTCTTTATTTGGAAACAAGGTCTCACTTAGTTGCGGAGGCCTCACTAAGTAGCTGAGGCTGGCCGCAAACCCGGATCTTCCAGTCTCAGCCTCCCAAGTACTGGGATGACAAGCGTGCGCCACCACGCCCGGCTAACATGCTTCTTCTTTCTTCCTTACACCCCACCACTTTTTGCCTAATACTGCCAACTCAGCGGGGTGTGGCGGCGCATGCCTGTAATTCCAGTAGTTGGGAGGCTGAAACAGGAGATCAGAGGCCAGCCTCAGCAACTTAGTAAGATCCTGTTCTCAAAATAAAAAGGGCAGGGGTGGGGGCTGGGTGTGTAGCTCAGAGGAAGAATGCCCCTGGGTTCAATCCCAGTACCAAAAAAAAATAAAAATAAAAATAAAAAATACTGCTAACTCGCTCTGCAAGCCTACCTCAGCTTGGTGGTCTGTTCCTATAGAAAGCCTTCTCTGAATTCCCCCGCCCTGCTCTCAGAGCTCCCTGCATCTCTCCCTACTGCAACCCTTATCTCCCTTTATTGGAATTTCCTGTCTAATGCTTGACCTTTCCCTAAAAGAGTACAAATTCCAGGGAGGGTAACCGATTTCTTGATTGCTCTCAATGGGATGAGCACCCAGCATAGCATCTGAACCATATTAGGCACTCAGTAAATATCTGTTGAATAAATACGTAATTAATGGCAGGCACTTGGTGTTATCAACTTGGAAAGTGCGAGCGCAGGCAGAGGAACACAAAGACTCCACGCTCCCAAACCAGTGAGCTCACACTTCCTCTCTTCAACGCGGCTATAAAAAGAAGCAAGAAAACTCAAGCAAAACTGTAGTCTGGTGGGAGAGGTGCCTGCCGGAGGAGGCCAGACCCCAGAAGATGGCTCAGCGCCACCCCTGGATCTTGCTGCTTTTTCTGCAAACCCGTGAGTTCTGACCCTGGCTGACCACCCCCCTCCTCACCTTTCCATTCAATTTTAGCAATTGCCCTTAAGGAAGATCGTGAAGGGTCCCTTTGGTCTGTTTTCAACAGAACACCCCTGGGTCTCCATATAGATTGTACTCAAAAGGGATCCAACTGGTGGGGGACAGACTTTAGCTCCAAACCCAAGTGTTTCTCGGCTTTAGGGTTAATATTTCTGAGTTTTAGCAGTGCTGTCTCCAAAGACCTGAGAAAACCCCTTTTCTGAGAAGAATCAGCAGTCGGTGTTAACTCACTTACAAAGCCCAGCGAAAAGATGGACCGTCCAAAACCTCAAGAGAATTAAAGGCAACTTCTTGCTGGCATTAAAACGGGTCCACGGGTTTTGAGCGTGGTATGGCCTCCCAGTCAGACTTCCTTTCTCTAACTGATTAGGCTGTTGCCTAACTCCTCCCTATCACTGTCAAAATTGTGTCTCTATAAGCTCCTTTTATGTCCAAGCACATTTAAGGTAGTTAACTATGCTTTTTGTCTCCAAAAATTCTAAAATAAATAGAGGAAAGGTGATTATCCCACCTCCATTTTTTTTATTTTACAAATAAATTTCAAAAAGAGGTGCAGAACTTAAATTTAAAACCCTGTTTTTTTACATTTATGTCTTAATAGTGAACTATCAAAGGCTAGGTGTGGTGGCACACACCTGTAATCCCAGCAACAGGGGAGATGGAGGCAGGATGATCCCAGATTCAAGGCCAGCCTCAGCAACTTAGCAAGACCCTGTCTCAAAATAAAAAATAAGGCCGGGCGTGGTGGCGCACGCTTGTAATCCCAGTACTTGGGAGGCTGAGACCAGAGGATCCGGGTTCGCGGCCAGCCTCAGCTACTTAGTGAGGCCCTCCGCAACTTCGTGAGACCTGATTTCAAAATAAAGTATAAAAAAATAGGGCTAGGGGTGTAGCTCAGAGGTAGAACACCCCTGGGTTCAATCCCTGGTACCGCAAAAATAAATAAATAAATAATAAAACATAAATAAAAAGGGCTGGGATGTAGGTCAGTGGTAGAGTGCCTGTGGGTTCAATTCCTAGTAACGAAAAAAAAAAGTAAATTACAAAGGACAAAATGAATATTGGTTGCTATTAGTACAAAGAAATGTTACCTAACATTGATGTCGGCCTCAGACTACTTTGACATTGCACATATTATCATCTTAATTCCAATAATTTCCCCGTGCAAATGATTCCAATTTTATTCCAAACTTTATTTCCCCGTGCAAATAAAATTTGACTGCATTTGGAATTTCTAAAACTACTTCTCGTATCTCTTACCAGCTCTGCACATGCGCTCGCAGGCTCCTTGCGTTAGAACCAAGGCACCTGGTGGGGTAGGACTTTCTGAGAAGCTCGAACCAGTGCACTCTGGTTCCCTTGACTGTTCGAGGCTGTGGCTCCTTTAATTTAGGTTTCATGGATATTGTGATCACTAGACAGGTCAAGTTTTGCAGCCTCTGCAGATCTCCTGAACATCGGAGACAGAAAATGCCAGTAGGTGGGGAAAGAGCTGGCTCTGGGGCTATCCCTATCCTCCTACCATTTGAAACCACTTTAATTTGCCAACCATTCTGTAGTTTTATGCCTACTTCTGTTATTCATACTAAGGCCTTTGAAATAGGTGAGATAGATATTACTAATTCTAGTATGCAAAAAGAAAAAAAAAAAGAAGAGTAAACCAAGGCTCAGAGGTTAAACGATTTGCCTGAAATTGAGAGAGCTAGAAATGGACATGAACTCTTCTAGCCCCGAAGCTTTCTGCTCCACCTGACCTCCTCCTATCTAAGCTTCCAAGCCCTTGATGTTCCTCAAAGGGTGAGCACCTGCTAAGGTAACAGGCTAGGATATACTTGTCTCCATCTACGGAAACCGAACTCAGAGTTGTCAGATCAGCCCGGAGGGAGTCACCTGCCCATTAGTTTTGTGATTCTGGGGAAGTTCTTTAAGCTCTCTGTGGTTCTAACCTCAAAGTGGGGAAACTATTAATACAATAGGACTCTTGCTATTATTACTATTACTTGGTACTGGGGATTGAACCCAGGGGCATTCTACCTCCGAGCTATATCCCCAGCCCTTTTTATTTTTTATTTTGAAACCAGGTCTCATTAGGCTGCTGAGAGTCTAGCTAAGTTGCTGAGGCTGGCCGTGAACCTGCGATCCTCCTGTCTCTGCCTCTTAAGTACTGGATTACAAGTGTGTGCCACTGTGTTTTGTTCAATAGGATTATTTTTGAGGATCGAAAAGATAATTTGCATAGAACCCAAATACAGTGCTTAACAAATACAACTAATGTTCTTGTTGCTTCTCACGCTGGGCTTGCATGCCTTGTATGGAAGGCCTTGGGTTTATTGCATGGAGATCCTGGCAGGAGCCCTCTGTTTGGGGTGGTGTGGGGAACATGAGCAGGCAAGAAGGTGGTAGAGTCTGAGCTGAGGTGTGGGCTGTCTGGGTTCTCGGAAAGGAAACCAGAAGTAAGATACTCGTTCTGTCAGGGATCCCCGAACTACAGGGTGCGGCTTGTTTTTATAGGGGTAAAGCTAGAAGTACTTTTATATGCCTTCACTGAACAGATATGTTTACCTCTTAAAGATTATTCCAGCGCAGTACAGTGGCACATGCCTGGAATCCCAGTACTTGGGAGGCTGAGACAGGAGGATCGTAGGTTCAAGGCCAGCTTCAGCTACTTAGTGAGGCCCTCAACAACTTAGTGAGACCCTGTTTCAAAAGAAAGAATAAAAAATAGGGCTGGGGGTGTAGCTCAAGGTAGAATGCCCTTGGGTTCAGTCCCCAGTACTGCAAAAAAAAAAAAATGGAGAGGGATAGGGATGTAGCTTAGAGGTAGAGCACCCCTAGATTCTATCCCCAGTACCATAAAGAAAAAAATAAGTAAAAAATAAGGCTGGGGGTAGAGCTCAGAAGCATAACTGCCATGGATTCAGCCCCCAGTCAGTCTGTTTCTCTCTCTCTCTCTCTCTCTCTCTCTCTCTCACACACACACACACACACACACACACACACACTATTTCACAAACATTTCCTAAGTGCAAAAATACACCCCAATCCCTCCTTCTGCAGTCCCTACTAGAGGTCCCTTATATTCAGCATAGGGTTCAAGAGTCAGCCCTGATTTTCTGCACTTCCCTAGAGCTCAGAGCATCTGAAGCAGCTGCGACGCCTGCAGAGATAGAGGTGGACGTCCCCATTTCCTCTAGAGTCGCTGACACGCGGGCAGTCTGAGTGCGTGAGTCACCACTGCTCCAGTCGGAAAGGTTGTCTCAAAGAATGGAGACTCACAGTCTTGTGCTCCAATCTCACCTTTCTCATCAGGACTTTGGGAACACTGTGACTCTGACTGTCCCTCCATGTGTCCTGCCAGCCACTGGTCCTCTGGGGGAGAAGATGGGAGAGCCCACTGCTTTTGCCCCAGCCCATTCCCTCTACACCTTCTCTCCCACACCGCAATCCTTCTCCTCCTCCTACTTTTGCGCCTATTTCTTCTCCCCTTCCCTCACTCCTGTCTCCCAACAACAGTAAGGACCAGTCTCTAAGTAGCACACAGTTATTAGTAATTTATTTAATCCTCACCATATCCTTATGAGATAGATACTATTAATACATCCATTTACGGATGAAAACACTGATACACAGCAGGACGGAGGTCATCGAGCCACAAAGCGGAGGACATAGGATTTAAACTCCAGTGTCCTTAGTCCTAATGATGAGTCAGCCTGCTTAGGTTCATCTTCACAATGAAGTGGTGTAAAATCCCGGCCCCAAGCTGGGCATGGTGGCGCACACCTGTAACCCCAGTACTTGGGAGGCTGAGACAGGAGGATCGCAGGTTCGAGGTCAGCCTCAGCAACGTAGCGAGACCCTGTTTCAAAATAAAATAGGGCTAAACCAGGCGTGGTGGTGCACGCTTGTAATCCCAGTACTTGGGAGGCTGAGACCGGAGGATCTGGGTTCACAGCCAGCCTCAGCTACTTAGTGAGGCCCTCCACAACTTAGTGAGACCCTGTTTCAAAATAAAGAATAAAAAATAGGGCTGGGGGTATAGCTCGGAGGTAAAATGTCCCTGGGTTCAACCCTGAGTACCACCAAAAAATAAATAAATAAATAAAATAGGGCTGGGGGTGTAGCACAGAAGGTAGAACACCCCAGTTACGCGCGCGCACACACACACACACACACACACACACACACTACTGGCCCCATGATGGGAGGTTATTATATTTGGGAATTTGTCAGAGAACAGTGAGGACTTGTTTACTCCTAGCAAGATAGGGTTATTCAGGTAGAAGCTGTGCCTGTCTCTGCCCCCGCCACCGAGGGTAGTGGGGCCGGTGGGCAGGCCGGCAAGACGGGATATCTGAGGGAACAGCCATCTCTCCAGACACCATTCAAGGGCTGTTCACTTCAGTATGATTTGGGATGGCTTGAATTCACTTCTACACAACGAACAAAAGTCCAATGTCAACACGGTCTCAACATCCTGTTGGCTATAGAGTACACCATGGAGTATTCTAGCAGAAATTTAAAAGCCCGAGAAGTGAAGGGGACCACCTGGCTATATGTCCAAGGATAGACCCCCCCCAATCATTTTCCAAGGGGATCAGAAACAGGAAGCAGGCCTGAGGGAGGGGAATGGCGAGAGCCTGCCCACTGGTCCGAGTGCTGGCCCAGAGGGGCCTTCAAGACGAAGAGTTGTGGATAGTTGAGCAGGTAACCACCACAGACACCCAGACATGGGCATACAATATATACAGGGGAAGTCAGATCAGCCACCTGACTTCTAGATCAGCTAATTAGATCAGCTATCTAATTAGATCAGGGCATTAGCTCAAATACCCAGCTTCCAACAGAGGCTGGAAGCTGCATCCCTATAATGACACAAGACCCCCAGGAGAGGGAACAGAGACCCCTGGTCAGCCTGATGTGCCAAAGCAGCCCTGAGGAGCAATAACAACAGGTACCCAATGGACAGCGCTGGGCCATCCCGTACTCCAGTAGGCCAGAACCAAACCCGTCTTGTCTTGGACCTGGGAGACCTTGGGATGAGCTAGACTCATTAATATGGAACCAGAAAAACAAAGCGCTGTGAGCAGTCCGTCAGTCGGGCCGATGTCGGCGGGACTGTCTAGGTACCCATGTTCCCTGTCACACTCGGTGCTCGAGTATGCCACCAGAGGAGAGCAGGGGGAAAACCACACACAGCTGTGACCCCATCTCTGTTGTGATATTTTGTGTGTGCACCTGTATGTTTTTGTGTGTTCATTTTGAAGAAATTGAGTCCAGTTAACTCACATCTCAATAAAGATGATATAAAGGAGCCAAGTATGGTGGCACATGCCTGTCATCCCAGCACTTGGGAGGCTGAAACAGAAGGATCACAGGTTCAAGGATAGCCTCAGCAACTTAGTGAGACCCTCAGTAACTTAGGGAGACTCTCAAAATAAAAAGTAAAATAGGGCTGGGGGTATAGCTCAGAGGTAGAATGCCCCTGGGTTTGATCCCCAGTACAATAAATAAATAAGTAAATAAATAATTTTTTAAAGGGGCTGGGGGTGTAGCTTGGAGGTAGAATGCTCCTGGGTTCAATTCCCAGTACCAAAAAAAAAAAAAAGATGATATAAAGGAAAAATCCCAGGGGAAAATAGTACCCTATTGTGTGGGTCTGATAGATCCCTTTTTCTTGCAACCTTGTGACCAAGAACTTTTCATCATTGTCAAGAATGACACGAAATTTCTGCCGCCAGACCCTTTGCTTCCTCTTTGCCCTCAACATCAAGCTGCAGAGGGGCCTGGTGGTGCACACTTACAATCCTAGTACTTGGGAGGCTGAGCAGGAGGATCACAGGTTCAAGGCCAGCCTCAGCAACTTAGTATGACCCTGTTGCAAAATAAAATATAAAAAGGACTGGGGGTGGATCTCAGAGGTAGAACACCTGGGTTCAATCCCTAGAAACACACACACACACACACACACACACACAACCAAAAACCATGATCGAGCTGCCTTTGGCCGCCCTCCCAGGCCTCTTCCACTCCCACTGTCGACTCTGGGAAGCTGTGGATGGAGAAGGGAGGAAGTCTAGCAATGACCAAAAACAGAAGAAGAAATGCTTATTTAAAGGGTACAGTGTCTGTTAAACACATGATATGACAGCCTGTCCGGTCGCATTCTTACTGTCTGACTTCCTCCAACAGCTCCTCAGAGCGTCTCTTCTCTTTCTTGGTTGTCTGGGGGTCATTTTGATGCCTTGCAACAATGCTTATTGTTTTATATAACAAATGCATAGAATGTTCAGGCACTGTTCTAAGACACTTATAGACACTAGCTCACTTAACCCTCATCACACTTCTCTGAGGTCAGTGTTGCTATGAGCTGTGTTTTAAAACTGAAGAAATTGAGACACAGGGAAGTTACTCATTCCCCCGGTACCTCATGAAGTCAGGATGCAAGCCCAATTTCTTTCTTCCTTTCTTTCTCTTTCTCTCTCTCTCTCTCTCCTCTCCCCACTCCTCCTCTCCTCCTCTCTCCCCTCTCCTCTTTCCCTCTCTCTCTCTCTCTCTCTCTCTCTTCTCTCTCCTCTCTCTCTCTCTCTCTCTCTCTCTTTTCTCTCTCTCCTCCTCCTGCCCTCCCTTCTTCCCTCCCTTCATCCCTCTTTTTTTGTACTAGGGATTGGACTCAGGGGCACTCTACCTCCAAGCTACACCCCCAGCCCTATTTTTTTTTGTCTTGAAACAGGGTCTCACTAAGTTGCTGAGAGCTTGTATGTTGCTGAGGCTGGCCTTGAACCTGCAATCCTTCTGTCTCAGCCTCCCAAGTACTGGGATTACAGTCATGCACCACCATGCCTGGCTTGCTCCTTTAGATTAATCACTTTAAACACATGACCTTTCACACCAAGACCCAGAGACCAGGGAATAGCTCTTGTTTGCCCTCAAACTGCTTTGCTCTATAGTTTTCTGGCTTTTTAAAAAATATTGCTGCAGCCGGGCATGGTGGCGCATGCTTGTAATCCCAGTACTTGGGAGGCTGAGACCGGAGGATCCCGGGTTCGTGGCCAGCCTCAGCTACTTAGTGAGACCCTCTGCAACTTACTGAGACCCTGTTTCAAAATAAAGAATAAAAAATAGGGCTGGGGGTGTAGCTCGGAGGTAAAATACCCCTGGGTTCAATCCCCAGTTCTGCAAAATAAATAAATAAATAAATAAATAAATAAATAATAATAAAATAAAATAAAAATATTGCTGGATAAGCCAGGCATGATAGCACATGGCTGTGATCCCAGACAGGAGGATAGCAAGTTAGAGGCCAGTTTCAGTAACTGAGGGAGACCCTGTTTCAAAATAAAAAATGAAAAGGGCTGGGGGTGTCGCTCAGAGGTAGAACGCCACTGGATTCAATCCCCAGTACCAAAAAAACTCAAACAAATAAACAAAAAAACCCCAAATGAAATAATTGGTTTTCCTTGACCCTCTGGCTCTACTTTATCTCCTTCCCCACTGACAGGCTCCCCACTTCCTCCACCTCCTTGCTCTGGCCTCCCGCTGAACTGCCTTACAGCTCCTTCCTGTTCTCAAAAGCTGTCAGGAACCTCCTAACACACAAACCCCCACACCAGTCCCAATCTCCATCGCCATGAACACCTGGCCATTACACATCGGTGACAATCCTTCTTGTGACTTTCTCCACTGGTAGCACCACGCTTGCCCCTGGCTTCTGATAGCACCTCGCCTCCCCTACGACTATGAGCCCTGTTCACCAGGCCCAGCCTGGGCGTCAGCCTTCCCCTTCCCGAGCCATCCTCCCTTTCTGTGACCACTCTGTCTGTGGATGGTTTCTAAGCCACTTGGGTTTCAGTCTGACAGTAACACAGTCAGTAAAGCAAGAATGGCTTTATTTTCAATTTTTTTTTTTTTTTTGCGGTACCGGGGATTGAACCCAGGGGCATTCTACCTCCGTGCTACGCCCCTGGCCCTATTTTTTATATTTTATTTTGAAACCGGGTCTCACGAAGTTGCGGAGGTCCTCACGGGGTCTCACGAAGTTGCGGAGGGCCTCACTACGTAGAGAGAGAGAGAGAGACAGGGAGAGAGAGAGAGTGAACTGAGGCTGGCCGCGAACCCAGATCCTCCGGTCTCTGCCTCCCAAAGTACTGGGATTACAAGCGTGCACCACCACGCCCGGCAAGAATGGCTATCACAGAAACCCTAAGGGACGTGTACCAATTAACCACTATCAACCCCCAAAATAATTGGCGTTGATTTTTGCCTCGATGGTTGACAAAGCACTTCTGCTCGTATTCCATCACTTGAGTTCACTAAATAGATAGGGCCAGCACCATCATCATTATTATCATTATTTTTTTATTATTATTGTATGTGTGTGGTACTGGGGGTTGAGACCAGGAGCACTGTACCTCTGAGCTATACCCCCAGCCCATATTTTTTGTTTTGGAACAGGGTCTCACTAGGTTGCTGTGAGTCTTGCTACTTGCTAAGGCTGTCCTCTAACCTGAGATCCTCCTGTCTCAGCCTCCCAACTACCGGGATTACAGGCATGCATCACCACGCTCTACTAGGGCCAACATTATAGTTAGTATTTTCATCCTATGGCTGAAGAAACAGACTCAGAACGGTCGTGTCACTTCACTCCGGCCGCCCAGCGTGCAAGTGGAGGCACGAGCACCTGTCCCTGCCTCGCTCTCTTGCCAGGGCATGCCTCTCTCAGAGCACAATTGGGAGACAGGCGTGCTAGTGCACGCTTGTAATCCCAGTACTTGGGAAGCTGAGACCAAAGGATCTGGGTTCATGGCCAGCCTCAGCTACTTAGTGAGGCCCTCCGCAACTTCGTGAGACCCGGTTTCAAAATAAAAAAGTATAAAAAATAGGGCTGGGGGTGTGGCTCGGAGGTAGAATGCCTCTGGGTTCAATCCCCGTACCGCAAAAAAAAAAAGATATCAGAGCACAGTTGGGAGTGTTTGAAGGCGGCGGAAGTGGCACCATATCCTGTGTGAGCCCCTTGCCTTTTCTCAGGGACACCCCAGCAGCACGAAAAGCAGCAGGGCTTCCTCCGGCTTCACGCACCTCCTCCCCACAGCCCGATGACCTTTGCTAACCTAGCACCACTTCCTGGATGACTGGCTACTGGGAGAGGAGATAAGCTTTGAAAGTGTGCCACCCACTGACCACTCGCAAGTCCCAGGTCCTGATCACCTTCTCACACCTAACCTGAATCCAAAGAGTGGACTGACAATTAGGCCCTGGGGTCTGATTTTAAAAAAGCCTCAAGACATGGGAGATCTGGGACCAGGGTTGGCTATCAAATGTGTAGGGCCCAGTGCAGAATGAAAACATGGGGCCCTAGCCACACGTGGTGGTGCACACCTGTAATCCCAGTACCTAGAAGGCTGAGACAGGAGGATCGCAGATTCAAGACCAGCCTCAGCAACTTAGTGAGATTCTCAGCAACCCAGCGAGACCCTGTTTCAAAACAAAAAATAAAAAGGGCTGGGGGTGTAGCTTGGAGGTAGAACATTCCTGGGTTCAATCCCCAGTACCAAAAAAAAAAAAAAAAAAAAAGCACGCTTGTAATCCCAGTACTTGGGAGGCTGAGACCGGAGGATGCAGGTTCACGGCCAGCCTCAGCTACTTAGTGAGGCCCCTCCGCAACTTAGTGAGACCCGGTTTCAAAATAAAGAATAAAAAATAGGGCCGGGGGTGTAGTGCAGAGGTAGAACGCTCCTGGGTTCAATCCCCGGTACCACCAAAATAAATAAATGAGTTCTTTAGGGGACGTTCTATATCTAACTATGCCACCACCCCTTCCCCACCTCAGGGCCCTGTACCATCTCCTCCGTACTTAGCCTGCTACAACTAAGTCACTGTCCTTGCCTGGGGTGTGCTCGTAAGGGAGGCTGCCCTGGGTCTGGAGGGAGAGCAGCTCCTATCAGCAGGCCCGAGTGCTCGCAGCACTTCCTGCGCGGGCAGGGAAGAAGAGCCACAGCGAGGCAGCACCGGCAGTTTCAGAAACTCCTCTATTTTTGTGACACTTCAAAGTGACTCGTATTCTCAGCCTGGCACAGTGGTGCATGCCTAGCAAGACCCTGTTTCAAAATAAAAAATGAAACGGGCTGAGATGCAGCTCAGTGGTAAAGCACCCCGGGTGCAATCCCCAGCAAACCCCTGCCCCAAAAAGTGACTTATGTTCCCAGCAGCCTTTATATTTGCCCCTGTTTGCAAAGCCCTGTATAAACTTTCGGGCCAGCCTGAGCCTCCTTTTGTGGAAAACATGCCCTGTCCCTTGGGGCCTACTGCAGCCAAGACACATCAGAACAGCCCTGCTAGTCTTTTTTTTTTTTTTTGCGGTACCGGGGATTGAATCCAGGGGCGTTCTACCTCCGCGCTACGCCCCCGGCCCTATTTTTTATCTTTTATTTTGAAACCAGGTCTCACGAAGTTGCGGAGAGCCTCACTAAGGAGAGAGAGAGAGAGAGAGAGAGAGCGAGCTGAGGCTGGCCGCGAACCGGGATCCTCCGGTCTCCGCCTCTCAAAGTACTGCGATTACAAGCGTGCGCCACCACGCCCGGCCCCTGCTAGTCATTTGTAATTGACACCCTTTCTGGTGGGTCGATGTCCATGTCATATCAGTTATGAACTACTCGGAGCATCTCCCATGTTGGCCACAAACACTATTTCTCACTAAAGAAACCTCAATGGAGGTACAGCTCAGTGGTAGAGTGCTTATCTAGCAAGCAGGAGTCCCTGGGTTTGGTACCCAGGATTACAAAATAATAACAAATATAATAATAATAATAATAATAATAAATATACAAATATATAAATAAAATAGGGGCTGGAGTGAGGTAGCACACACCTATAATACCAGCTACTCAGGAGGCTGAGGCAGGAGGATCGCAAGTTCCAGGCCAGCCTGGGCAATATAGCAAGACCCCATCTCAAAATAAAAAGGGCTGGGGTGTAGCTCAGTGGTAGAGTGCTTGTCTAGCAAGCAGGAGGCACTGGGTTTGGTACCCAGGATTACAATAATAATGATAATAATAAATATATAAATATATAAATAAAATAGGGGCTGGGGTGAGGTGGCACACACCTATAATACCAGCTACTCAGGAGGCTGAGGCAGGAGGATTGCAAGTTCCAGGCCAGTCTGGGCAATATAGCAAGACCCCATCTCAGAATAAAAAGGGCTGGGGTGTAGTTCAGTGGTAGAGTGCTTGTCTAGCATGCGGGAGGCCCTGGGTTTGACCCCCAACACCACAAAAACAAACAAAAAAGCATCTTATAATTATGTTGCCTCTCAGCTATATATTCAATCGATTTATCTTCCCAAGGTGATGGAAGAGAGGAGAAAAAGAAGAAAACAAGCCTTTCGTGTTTCCCACGTTACATTTGAAGAGTGCTTGTCCTTGCACTTTCACTAGGAAGGTTCCTGGATTCTCAGGACAGATCAAGTCTTCTTGCTGTTCTCTTTCAAATCATACCACACCTGCATATCTTGTGTCTATTCTCTTATCTCTGTGATTATCTGATCAACATTGGTATCTTTTTTTGGGGTACTGGGGATTGAACCCAGGGGTATTCAACCCCCCAGCCCTATTTTATTTTTTATTTTGAAAAAGGGTCTTGCTAAGTTGCTTAGGGTCTCACTAAATTGCTGAGGCTGGCCTTGAACCTGCGATCCTCCTGTCTCAGCCTCCCAAGTATACTGGGATTACAGGTGTGTGCCACCACGCTCGGCTTGGCATCTTCTTTTAGCCACAAGTTCAACAAGAATGGTATCTGTTTTTACTTATCATGGTGTCCTGCTTAAAGAGTAGATGCTCAACATTTGTATCATAAATTAATAAATACCTGGAACAAAACTGACCCTGAATAAATACAGGCATTCCTTCCTAAGTAGAAGAAGAGTGAAAACCCACAGAAATGAGAATAATTTCTAGTTATTTCTAAGAGTCACAGATCAGAACTAGGACCTAGTCACTAGCGGGCTGAGGATGGGAGACGCCGGAGGCTACCGGGCAGATGAGTATTTAATTCATTCCACAGATATTTCCCCAGCTCCTACTAGGTGTCAGATTCTTTTTTGGAGAAGGGAGAGATTGAAGTGAACAAAAGGTCCCCCCCACTGAAAAAGTCATCAGCTTGGAAAATAATTTCTCTGGAGCTTCCGAAGCATTGCCTGTGTCTTCCGGAACACAAGGCAAAAAAAAAATGGAAGTTGATTTTCTCAAAGACCACGGTTACCCTCTGCAACTTAGTGAGATACGGTTTCAAAATAAAAAGTAAAATAGGGCTGGGGGTGTGGCTCGGAGGTAGAATGCCCCTGGGTTCAATCCCCAGTACCAAAAAAAAAAAAAAAACACACACACATACACACAGAAACAATTCCATCAGTCCAGATATTGCAGACTCTGGGCCCAAGCTCTTCCACCTCCTGGGAACATGATCTTGGTAAAGAAATGCCCTTGGTATCTTAGCTTTCAGGGAGGTTTGTGGTCTTCATCTCTCAAATGCCTTCTAGCTTTCAGAATCTTGATGCTAGGTAAATGTGATTTAATAAAATGGATCCCAGCGGGCATGGTGGCGCACCCCTGTAATCCCAGTACTTGGGAGGCGGGGACAGGAGGATCACAGGTTAGAGGACAATCTCGGCAACTTAGCAAGACCCTCAGCAACTTAATCAAGACTCAGTTTCAAATTTTTAAAAAAGGGCTGGGGGAATCAGATGTATTGGTGTATGCCTGCAATCCTAATACTTGAGAAGCTGAGACAGGAGGATCCCAGGTTCAAGGGCAACCTCAGCAATTTAGCAAGACCCTCAGCAATTAATCAAGACTTGGTTTCAAATTTTTAAAAAAAAGGGCTAGGGGGCAAGGTGTGGTGGTGCACACCTGTAATCCCAGTATCTGGGAGGCTGAGACAGGAGGATTGTAGGTTTGAAGCCAGCCTCAGCAACTTAGTGAGGCTCTCAGCAACATAACAAGACCCTGTTTCCAAATAGAAACTAAAATAGAGTTGGGGGTATAGATCAAAGATAGAATGCCCCTGGGTTTAATCCCCGCCACACACACACACACACACACACACACACACACACACACGGCTGAGGGTGTATCTTTGAGGTCAAATGTCCCTGGGTTCAATCCCAGTACCAAAAAAAAAAAAAACCAAATAAGTAAATATGGTTCCCTACAAACTCACCGTGGTGCATGCCTGTAATACTAGTACTTGGGACACTAAGACAGGAGGATCGTAGGTTCAAGGCCAGCCTCAGCAACTCAGCGAGACCCTCAGCAATTTAGCTAGGCCCTTTTTCAAATATAAAAATTAAAAAGGGCTGGAGGTGTAGCTCAGAGGTAGAATGCCCCTGGGTTCAATCCCCAGTACCCAAAAAGAAAAGAAAATTTAGTTGTCATAACATATGAAATAGAATAAAATGCAAGAAAAAAAATTTAAAAAGACATCTTCAAGTAGGTGGCTGAGCTGCATCCACGGACACTCCCTGGGAGACCCTGGTTAAGGAAACAAGGAACTCAAACCGGTGCCAAGAGTCAGATGCTACAGTTTTCTGTTTGTGTCCTTAGGGCTGGGAGCAGCGAGGAAAGACGCTGACGTGACCGTGGTGAATGGGATTCTGGGGGAGTCAGCCACCTTCCCCTTAAATCTCCCTGAATCAGAGCCCCTCAACAGCATTGCTTGGACTTCTAGGACATCGGTCGCATTCGTAATACCAGGACACTCAGGAAAAGGACCCCAGGTCACTGTAACCAACAGAAATTATAATAATCGAATAAAAGTCACAGATCAGAACTATAACCTGGTCATTAGCAACCTGAGGATGGAAGACGCCGGAGGCTACCTGGCTGACATAAATATACAGACCCATGACAAAACCACTACCAAGCACTACCATCTTTACGTCTTCGGTGAGTGGGGGAGTCAGAGGGTTTGGATCTCAGATCTGCTTTGCAAATTTGCTATTTAAAAAACACCTGTATAGCCGGGCGTGGTGGCACACGCTTGTAATCCCAGTACTTGGGAGGCTGAGACAGGAGGATCGCATGTTCGCGGCCAGCCTCAGCTACTTAGTGAGGCCCTCTACAACTTAGTGAGACCCTGTTTCAAAATGAAGAATATAAAATAGGGCTGGGGATGGAGCTCAGAGGTAGAATGCCCCTGGGTTCAATCCCCAGTGCCGCAAAAAAACACCTGTATTTATTTATTTGTTTGTTTATTATTTATTTATTTGGTATTGGCGATTGAACCCAGTGGCATTCTACCTCCCAGCTACACCCCCAAGCCCTTTTTTTTTATTTTTTATTTTGAAACAGGGTCTAAGTTGCTGAGGGTCTGGCTAAATAGTTGAGGCTGGCCTCGAACCTGTGATCCTCCTGTCTCAGCCTCCCAAGTACTAAAATTGCAGGTGTGCACCATCAAGCCCGGCGATGTTACCAGTATTTCTGATAACTGGGTTTCTTAAATCTTTTTATACTTATAGATAATTATATGAGTACATCAATGCAGTCTTATTGTAGTCCTGGCCTTTCCAGGTTTTAGCTATATTATCTTCCTTCGGCAGTTGGTCTTCTGAGCCTTGCTTTTCATTTTTATAAAATGTCAATAATTAGCCCACCTGGAATCCCACTACTTGGGAAGCTGAGACAGGAGGATCAGCAGGTTCGAGGCCAGCCTCAGCAACTTAGCAAGACGCTGTTTCAAAATAAAAAATAAAATAAAAAGTCTGGGGGCGTAGCTCAGCGATAGAATGCCCCTTGGTTAAACCCTCAGTACCAAAAACAAAAATCAATAATTATACTATTCAATACCCAGAGTTGCTGCAGAGATCCAGTGAGATAGTGTACGCACAGTGTTTTTTTTAAAAAGCTTTATATTTTGAAATAATTACTGATTCACAGAAAGTACAAAAAATATAAAGGGAAATTCTATGACCCCTCTACCCAGATTTCATGGTTTGCATAACTACAAAACCAGGAAATTGACACTGCTACAATCTACAGAGCTTATTTAGAATTCACCAGTTACACATGCACCAATTGTGTGTGTGTGTGTGTGTGTGTGTATGTGTGTGTATGTGTGTGTGTGTGTGTGTGTGTGTGTGTGTGTAGTTCTGTATAATGTAGTCACATGTAGCTGGACATGGTGGTGCATGCCTAGAATCCCAGCAACTCAAGAGGCTGAGGCAGGAGGATCACAAGTTTGAGGTCAGCCCAGGCAACTTAGTGAGACTCTGTCCAAAACAAAAAAATAAAAAGGGCTGGGGATGAAGCTCCATGGTAGAGCCCTTGGCTAATACGGAAGCCCTGGGTTCAATCCCAGTAAAGAAGAAGAAAGAGGAGGAGGAGGAGGAGGAGGAGGAAAGGACAGGGAGGGGGAGGGGAGGAGGAAGAATTATTAGTTAATCAAATGTGTAGCTTTATGTAAACACTCCCACAATCCCGACAACTAACTTACCATCCCAAGATTCTGTCATCCTATCCCTTTATGGCTACACCTATTACCTCCTCCTTTCCCCTCCCTAACCCCTGGGAGCTACTAATTTGCTCATATCTATAATTATGTTACTTCACAAATGTTACATAGATAGAATCATGCAATCTGTGTGTATCATTCTGAGATTGATTTTTTTCCACGTTCAGCATAATTTCTTTGAGATTCATTCCAAGCTACTGAATATTTCAATAGTTTATACCTTTAAATTGTATAATATCCCATGGTGCAGAGATAGTGATTCATTTAACCATTCACCTACTGGAGGACATTTTAGTTGTTTTCTTTTGGGGGCTATTATAAATAAAGCTGCTATGAATATTTGTGTACAAGTTTCTGCACAAGATAAATTTTCATTTATCTGGGATAAATGTCCAAGAATGGAATCAGATGGTAAATCCACTTTTAGTTTTGAAAGAAACTGCCAGCCAGGCATGGTGGTACATGCCTGTAATCCCAGTACTTGGGAGGCTGAGATGGGAAGATCCTAGGTTCGAGGCCAGCCTCAGCAACTTAGTGAGATCTTCAGGAACTTAGCAAGACCCTGTTTCAAAATAAAAAAGGGCTGAGGGTGTAGCTCAGAGGTAGAATGCCCCTGGACTCAATCCCTGGTACCACAAAAAAGGGAAAAATAATAAAATAAAGTGGACTTTTAATGAGATTATAGATTTTCACAATGGATATTCCTTTAAAAAGAAAGAAAATAAATACACATAACACAGAAAACAGAACCCCCCAAAATTTAAGATTTTTTTCATGCCGTGGTATGCTCATAAGTGTCCAATTGAATCTTGATGGTGTCTCTGTGTATGTCTATGCAGATATCATTTACATTTAGTAGAGATTCTCCTGACTTAAACGATTTGTAGCACACAGTTTCGTAAATGATAATGTATTACTGCCTTTATCGCAAACTCCATATAGTCATTCTCACGGAAGGTTTGCAGTGATTCTTGCTGAACACTTATATTCCTAACCAGCCTGTACTTGAAATCGATGAATATAATTCTAACCTGAATATTGATTAACTAATGGGAAAAGAGTGATTCAACAGAGGCATAAATATTGGAGCTGCATTCAGCATTCAATCACCAATGATGTAAACAACTTTTTTTTTTGGCACTGGGGTTTGAACCCAAGGGAACAGTACCTGTGAGCTATACCCCTAGCCCTTTTTATTTTTTTATTTTTTACATTTTTTTTGGCAGTACCGGGGATTGAACCCAGGGGCATTCTACCTCTGGGATACACCCCCAGCCCTATTTTTTATTCTTTATTTTGAAACGGGTCTCACTAAGTTGCGGAGGGCCTCACTAAGTAGCTGAGGCTGGCCACGAACCCGGATCCTCTGGTCTCAGCCTCCCAAGTACTGGGATTACAAGCGTGCACCACCACGCCCGGCTCCCCCAGCCCTTTTTACTTTGAAACAGGGTCTCACTAAGTTGCCAAGGGCCTTGCTAAGTTGCTGAGGCTGGTCTTGAACCAGTGATCCTCCTGTCTCAGCCTCCCAAGTACTGGGATTGCAGGCATGCACCACCACGCCCGGCTATAAGCAACTTTTTGACTGAACTAGACTGTGGTTTTCAAATACTGGAAGAATATTTGTCATTGTATGTGCCTCACAATGCAATGGCTACAGGCATGATACGCTTCTTTTTTTTTTTTTTTTTTTTTTTTTTTTTT
>PVJS01040746.1:0-18285 GCA_004027185.1 Glis glis
AAAAAAAAAAAAAAAAACGGCCAAATAACCACTCCTTTGTTATTTGGCATGTGTTTATTGAGCAAACATTTGTGGAGTACCTGCTGTTTGCTGTTTGCTGATACTGGTGTTAGAGAGATGAGTAACACACCACCTTTGTCTTCGGCCCCATGGAGTTCCTATCTGGGTAGGGGGAGACTGACTCATAAACAGACAGCTTCAAAACCTCCTGGTAAGTGTTTTGCTGGGGAAAGAGTAGTTCCAGAGGGCTGTGGGGACACAGAGCAGCTTCACTGACTTTAACATTATGGTATTATAGAATACTTCAGACAAGAGACTAAAACCACATGTCAGCCAGCCTTTGGGGAGGAGCTGGTATTAGCTAGACAGAAAAAACAAAAGAAGAAATGGGTATGTCAGATACAGTACTGTTGGTGTCCCTTCTTAGAAAAGGAATAAGGCATTCTGTGAAGCACACAGTCTCTTTAATTTTCACTAGAAGGTACAATAAGTGGTTTAAAATTTTTTCTATTTGTTATCTGTTCTTCTAAAACTTGTATGTCTTTTTAAAAAGCATTGTCAACAAGGCAGCAAGGTACTTGTTTGACTCAATTGCGTTTTCCCCATGATTGTGAGGTGACTTGAAATGTTCACAAGACATTTATGATTCATTTAGGAACCTACACTCTCACTGAAGGAATGATTAGATGATTACAGTGGATAAATATCGTAGTGGTGGTTGTTTATTTAAACTGTAATATGTGTCTTTTTTCTATTTCTATCCAAAAAAGAAAAACAAAAAACAGAAAAGCATTAACCCTAATTAAATTAGTTTGCCTTTGTCTCATTAGTTTTGTCTAAATTATAATGTAAGCCAGTTTAGAATTACTTACTTTGGGGCATCTTCTTATGTAATGGGAGGAAACAAATTGAACCTTCATAGGTGAAAGCTAAGTAAAATTTTACAATCATTGTTATGTTTTTGAAATGGGTGGTTTTCTGGTGACTATTAAATGCCACCACTTACATTTAATAGAATACTGAATGTTGGGATTTTTACCTTTTATTATAAAAGAAACAAGAACAGCAATAAGGGGATTGGCTCTATGGCGTGGAGCTTTTAACAAATTTTTACATTCTAGAGCAGGTATGAAATGTGTGTTTGGTCTGGATAATCAGATGAACCATTTTTTGTCAAATAAGAAGACGATCTCTTTTTCAGGTTATGAGAAGACAGATGATGTTTCAGAGAAGACCTCGCTGGCTGATCAGGATGAAGTACGGACTATATTCATCAACCAGCCCCAGCTGACAAAATTCTGCAATAACCATGTCAGGTAGGAGCCATGGAAGAATGCCTGGGGTGGGGGTGGGGAGCAGCCGTCACAGCAGGGCCAGACAGGTGGGAATGAAAATGCTTGCGTAGAGCTTTCAGTAGTCAGTTGATATTTGAGAGCTCCTTGGCAGTCGGAATAGGCTGTTTCTCTGTCTTCTGTCCAATAAAGAAATGTTAATAAGAATCTAGAAGTAGGAGGGATTAGAAAGGACAAGCACCCATACTCTACCAATTCCATAGAGTTTAAATAATGAAAGCTGCTCATGGGCAAATGTCATTGTTCTAAACCATGAATACAGCAAAGTATTGTTTTGGGTTAGTATGTTTTAACATTTTAGGGAAGATATTTGCAATTCTGCACCCAGAACTAAGTAACTAACACTTTCTTTCTCTCTAAGCTAAAATGTCTTTAAACATTGTGTTTTGAGAGTTGTGAAATTCAGTATGCTGCTGAAGGATGGAGGGCTTTGAGAATCACTTCACTGCCTTGTTATGTTTTCGTTCCAATCACATAAAAAGTATCCACGTAAGCACTGGTCGCTCTGTGACCTCTGGGACCACGTGAATACCCACAGTGCTGGCCCAATGTTTCTCTGGTGGCAGAATTTCTAGATTTGAGATGTGCCCATTTAAAGTTAATATTTACAACTTCAAATTCTTGAGTGACATCCCTCGATTTCTTGAGTGTAGCCTGCATCTCCTTTCATCTCTCTTCTATTTTATAACCAAGATGAAGGTCTGGATGTTGCCGCCTTAAATATCCATGTTTTATTGCTTGTGGTCAGGGTGTGGAGGCCTCTCCAAGTTCCACAAGTGGCCTTTGAGATAATTCAGGCTGAACCCCAGAACACTCCCCATTTCCCCCAAGCTACCCAGGAAGGCATTTCTGTTTAAAGTATCTGGTCCTGCTCAACTTGCTGATTTTTTTCTATTAATGTGTTAATGCACTATCTTATCTAGAGTTGCTATTCTTTGCAAACTACTCCTAGTGCTTGCTGCTAGGCAGGATGGTTGGCCAAAGAGATGGAAAGATACCATACAGAAAATAAAACCTGTGGTATTTTCTCTTAACTGTTTACTTAGCAATCTCCTTTCACTCTTTTTCATTTAAGTTAATAACCCTTTGCAGTATTTTTCCAATTGGAAACAGTGAGCACATGTTCATCTAATTTTTCATGTGGTGGTAACAGAACTTAGTAAACGTGGGTGCTTAATTGCGGAGTAATCAACTTTCATGCTGCTTTCCATTTTTGTTTTCTAGCACTGCAAAATACAACATAATCACATTCCTTCCAAGATTTCTCTACTCTCAGTTCAGAAGAGCTGCTAATTCGTTTTTTCTCTTTATTGCACTGCTTCAGGTAAAGTCACACCATAAAACTTTAGTTCAAAATCAAATGTTCAGGTATTAGTAAAAGTTTTTGTTAAGTCCCTGACCAATTCCCTGAGGCTTCTCTAACTGCAGAGAGATAAGCTGGCTCAGTGGACATTTTTCTGCAGCTGCTTCACGCAGTGTCAGAATTCAAGCCTTTTGCTTCATTTTGATCAGCTTATTTTAGATGTTCTGTACGTTTGATATGGCAAGGTCTGTTCATTTTGAGTGGTAAAGGGGGTTTTCCCTAAATGTTACTTTAGTTCTGTAGCAGGTAAAAGTGTCAATTCTGGACCCTATAATGCAAAATCATCAGTTTAAGAGTTAATTATAAAGCTGGGAGTGGTGGCACACGCTTGTAATCCCAGTACTTGGGAGGCTGAGACAGGAGGATCACAGGTTTGAGGACAGCCTAAGCAAGTAGTGAGACTCTCATCAACCTAGCAAGACTCTTTTTCAAAATAAAAATAAAATGGGGCTGGGGGTGTAGCTCAGAGGTAGAATGCTTCTGAGTTCAATCCCCAGTACCACACACACACACACACACACACACACACACACACACAAGAGTTAATTATAGAGGCAAGAGCGGTGGCACATGCCTGTAACCCCAATATTTGGGAGGCTGAGACAGGAGGATCACAGGTTTGAGGCCAGCTTCAACAAATTAGCAAGACCCTCTGCAACTTAATGAGACCCTGCTTCAAAAAATAAAAAAAATAAAATAGAGCTTGGGGGTATAGCTCAGAGGTAGAACACCCCTGGGTTCAATCCCCAGTATAAATAAATAAATAAATAAATAAATAAATAAATAAATAAATAATAAATAAAACAAATGCTTTAGGAAAAAAGTTTTATTAAAACCCTGCGTTCAATCCCCGGGACCGCAAAAAAAAAAAGAAGCATATGTATATCTCTGTAGTGTTTTTATCCCCTCTTCAAGCATTGTTTATTGATTTCTATAACAAAAGGAGATCATAGAATGCACATTGTTTTATAATTTATTTTATTTATAATAATATATGGACATTTTTCCATATCTCTGTTGTGTTTCTTATTTTTTTTTTTTTTCGGTACCGGGGATTGAACCCAGGGGCATTCTACCTCCACGCTACGCCCCCGGCCTTATTTTTTATACTTTATTTTGAAACCGGGTCTCACGAAGTTGCAGAGGGCCTCACTAAGTAGAGAGAGAGAGAAAGAGAGAGAGAGAGAGCGAGCTGAGGCTGGCCGCGAACCCGGATCCTCCGTTCTCCACCTCCCAAAGTACTGGGATTACAAGCGTGCGCCACCACGCCCTGCTCTCTATTGTGTTTCTAAGGTATCATGCTTCATGGTTATACAATATTTTATTATATAACTACACAGCTATATGTTTTACCAATCCTCCATTGTAAGTATTAGCCCTATATGCTGTATGCTTATCATGAAGCTAATTAACTTGCTCTTCCAGATACTTATTAGATAAAAGTAAATTGCCTCACCAAGTGTTAGTCTACCAAGACAGTAAAATCAATGAAGCATATTTTAGACTTCGTTGCTGTTAGACGTGTTATAAACTTTCTAGTTCTCATTGGATTTCTCTTCCTTTTTTTCCTTCAAACAGCAAATACCGGATGTGTCACCAACAGGTCGTTATACAACATTGGTTCCTCTCTTATTTATTTTAGCTGTGGCCGCTGTCAAAGAGATAATAGAAGATATTGTAAGTGTTTAAATGTTTTCATAAATGTGACTCACATATATATACACACATTAGTTTCCTCACACATTAGTTGATGGCACAAGCTGTTTAAAATACCCACTGCACTTAAAACAATGTATAGAATATATTCCTGTCCCTGAAGTTAATTCCAAATACACAGATTAGTATTGAGGAGTGCTTGGTACCATGCTCTTTTGTTTGTGGTTTGGTAATAAATTAATTTGAATGTAATAATTGGCATGAAGAAAAACTATATTTGAACATCATTTTCAGTTACATCAAATGAAGTAACCTCCAAATTATCTAGAGGTTTTTTGTAGAGTTTTTTCATGTTTAAACTTAAATACCATAGTTTGTACTTTATTAAAAGCACCTTATTAAATTCCTTCGATTCCCTCTAGTTTTAATAGTTCTAATAGTTTTAATATTCTTTCCTTTTATCTTATTAGAGTAATATGTTTGCTATTTTTAGTATTCTGTATTAGTAGAGAAAAAGGAAAAGTCATTTCCCCTTTATAAGATGAATTCCCCAAAATAAATGCAGGCTTTATTTTTTTAACCTAATTTGACTATCTTACTTGAGGAAGTCGATGTTTTGTTTTTTGTGAGTTTTTTTCCTTCTATCCTTTTAAAATACTCCTTTGCATGTTTGAAATGACCTCCCAAGCCTTAGGAAAGTCAGATGGTAAGGTGGTAAAAGGCTGAGAATGTGTTTATAAAGCTTCAGGTTAAATTTTCATAAACATTAATTTCTGTAATATTATTTTATTAATATTAAAATAAAGACATTAGCCATTGCATTTCCAAACTTGGGAGGCTGAGACAGGAGGATTTCAGGTTTGTGGCCAGCTTCAACAACTTAGTGAGGCCCTCTGTGACATAGTGAGACCCTGTTACAAAATAAAAAATAAAATAGGTAGAATGCCCCTTGATTCAATCCCCAGTACCAAAGAAAAAGGAGGGAGGGAAGGGAGGGAAGGGAGGGAAGGGAGGGAAGGGAGGGAGGGAAGGAAGGAAGGAAGGAAGGAAGGAAGGAAGGAAGGAGAAAGAATAAAAGAAAAGATGGGGCAGTTGAACAGTTAGATCAGCGTCTTAAAGCACCCAAGTCTGTAAGAATAGATAGATTGTATTGTGTACATGTAGTGGGCATCAGAGTTCTCTTGACTGGAAATAACACACTTCACTAGGTAGGTCCATCTCTGAGGAACTTCAGAGACTCTCTTCTCACTTGCATTGCTCCATGCAGGCTTTCCATTCTTTAAATTATGGTTGGATTTGGCAATCCAGAGTCTTTTCTATACTTTTGTCTCTTTCTTCCCCTTATGTACTCCCTTTTCTGTCTTTGTTTATCCTAATTTTTATGGAGCACCTGTTATTTACAAGGTATTCTGCTGTTGTTTTTGCTAATGTGTTTTTCATTTAATTTCCTCGATAGCATCAAGAGTTTTTGCTAAACTTCATTTAAATATAAAGAAGCTGAGGCTTAGGGAGGTCATGTAACTTGTCTAAGGAAGTAATGTACTGAGAATTCCATCCCACGTCAGGCTCTTTGCTCTCTGTTATTGTGGAGAGTCATCAGCAATAACGCTCATAACATTCACTGTGTTTCTGGGTTCTACATCCTAGTTCTATGTTCTTTACATTTATAAAATCTTATAACAACCCTCTAAGGTATTATTGATCTCATCTCCATTCTGCAGATGAGGAAAAGGAGGCAGAGGGCGAAGGCCACGAGTCCAGTTGACACAGCTGATGACTGGGGCTATTTGATTTCAAGCAAGGCAGCTTGGCTCTCCAGCCCTGCCTTACGAGCCCCTCCAGAAACTGCCTCCCCTGTCTTTTTTTAGATTCCACAGTGAAGTTATAAGCACTCTTGCTATGGTTTTAGTACCCCTTTGGAAAATACATGATCAATAAAATGGTATCTAAGAACTGTTTTTTATTTTAACAGAACTCTTATTGGCATAATATAGTAATTAGGTACTATTAGAGAGAAGCTAGTCAGGAAGAATATAATAGTATTGTGAGGTGGCAATAACATCATATGAGGCAGGTTTCCTGTGAAATCAGTGTTAAGATGTGGAATAAAAATTTTCTAAAAAAGCATTTAATGTTTATATCAAACTATAAATTGATAGAAATTTTAAACATTACTCCCTAGAAAAGCAAAAAAATGAGTAATAGTTGGGCAAAGAACTCTCTTTATCAGAAATTATTATAAGTGCATATATTCATGCATTCTTTCAATAAAAATATATGAAGCACTACTTAGGTACCAGGATATACATCATTTGGATATACATCAGGATATGTTAAACTCATCCTATGGTAATGATCATGTTCTGGATGTCAGTGGCTTAATACATAAGCCTATTTTTTCACTTACTCGGAGATGCTGCAGGTTTCTGGGGGGTTTGGGAGGAGAGGAAGTGCCCCCATTCCAAATAGTTCTTCAGGGACAATGTGAATCAAGGTTCTGTTGTGTGGAATGTTGGTGGTTATTGTAGCAGGAGAGGGAATGACAATCTCACTTCTTAGGTGTTTTGGCCCATAAATGGTGTATATCACATCTGTTGACAGCCCAGTATTAGAACTAGGGACAGGGTAAAGGGGAGGTATTACCTCAGTGTCCATGGAAGTAGAGAACTGGATATTGGTAAAGACTAGTAATGTTTTATTCACCTGCTAAGGTGGATAAAACAGAGCTCTAAGGTGTATAAAATAGAGCTTATGGTATAGTAAACATTCCTTTATTTACTATTAAAGAATATCATTTTAAAATTTTTAGAATAAAACATAGTAAGAATTGTTTATTGGTGAGATACTTAAGACTTATTTACCCCAGTGCATTTTAACCCTTGATGCTTTTGACAGCTTAACATAAAATAATTTCCTATTTTTATGTATAAGTAACAAATGACATATATACTTACTTGAAAATACTCTTTGATGGAGAACTTTAAAAAATGTTGTGTCATGTCAAATGCTAATTCTTATAGTAAGATCAAAGTTGTTAAATTAATAGTCATCACTAAAAGCATTTTCTTTGCTATACAATTGTTAACTTAAAATAGTAGACTTTATTCATTATATTTATGCAAAGTCTATGGTATGCAAGACCCAAATACTGATAATTATGCTACTGAGTAAAAGTAGCCTTGATGGGGCTTACAGGTCAGTAGAGGAGATGGACATTAATCAAGTAATCATTCTGGGCTATTATGAGAATTACATAATGCACATAAAGTCCATAAAATAATGCCTAGAGTTTAGTAATGAATAAATGTTAACTATATTGTCAATATTCAAAAATCCTTTTGACTAAGCAGTAGAAAATGGGCTGAAAGGAAAACTGATTCAGGAAGACTAGTTAGGAAAACATTCTAGCACTTGGTGTAGAAAATGGAGATATTAGACTAAGTGGTATTGTAGAGATGGTGTAAAGAAGAAAAGTAAATTCAGTATATATTTAGGAGTGAAATGATGGGACTGATCACTGTCTAACATGCTACATACCATACTTATTTTGTTCACAATCTGTCTGTCTTCAACCAGTAGAATGTAAGCTCCATGAGAGCAAGGGGCTTGGGCTCTCATTCATTGCTACATCCTCAGCAGTAGTTACAGGACCTGGTGCGCAGTAAGTGTTGAGTAAATATTTATCGAGTGAAGAAAGGGGTTGGACAGAGGTTAGAGGGAGAAGAAGGTGTAAGGATGACTCTGAAGTTCCTGGCTTGTGAAAATAATAGCATGTGGTTCCATACCTGAGTCAAGGACCAAGTCTTGGGGGTTCAGGTCACAGGTTGCCTTGTGAACATAGTCTTAGATTCCTTTGAGACTGCTAGAGACAGGTGCCAAGGAACCAACTGGATATAACTGTCTGGAGTTCGGATAAGAGTCTTGGCTGGTATCTACTTATGTGTTGGTGTCAAAGAATTGAGCTAGAAGAGAATATAGAATGAGAAGTACAGAGGGCCAGGGAGTAAACCTTGACAGATCTCATCACAGTGAGGGAGCAGAGGAGACCAGAAGGGGCCAGCATGCTGGTGGAAAACCTGGCAATGATGTGATAAGAAATGCCTGGGGAGAAAAGAATTCCTAGAATGAGAAATTCTGATTCCATCATTTCTTGTACAAGTTAGATGGCCTCTCTAAGCCTCAACTTCTGTACCTTTAAGAGGAGTTTAACATAGAATTCTCAAACTTTTTGAGGGAATTAAATGAAAACAAAAATCAAAAACCAGCACTATGTACTTAAGCATCCTAAAGTTCATAACACTACTTATACAATATAGTTTATTGGTGTACTTTCAATTGAACATTGATAATATTAATAACTAGCTCTCAGTGATATTAACTGAATTTTGATTATAAGACAGTGGAGGTGTTTGAATTCAGAGACTATTTTTTCTGAACTATTAGTTTTAGAAGAAATTATGATCTCTTTATGATACAAAATTAGATGCTTTTTCTTTGTAGTCCTAGGACTGGGACCTGGGTGGGTCCTTATGTCTGTCCAGCTCACTTGTTTTTTGATGAGTAACCTAATTTATTCCGTGGAGGGAAGGTCGAGAAAAGAAATGCTCCCGTGCAAGAATCCTCTGCAGGTGGAAAGTAATGTTCAGGACCGCCTTAGGTTTCACTAAGATTAAATTTCCTCTTTGAAGTGAACTGTTTCACTAATTAGCTTTTATTTGTCTCCTTCAGTTGAAAAGTTTAGCCATTACCTGTCATAGATGTGCATTATCCTGGAAATATTTATATCCCTTTTGAATATCTAAATTTACCTTGGACTATTATCTTGGACCAAAATCTATTTTGGACTACTTTCTAATTTTCTTACAATCTTTATTAAGAAAGAAGCAAAAAAAAAAAAGAGAGAGTGTCTTTGGATTTTTACAATTATAAAATATTCTCCACTGATGCTATATATTTAAAAGAATTTTAAAAATTCACTTAAGATTATTTTCTGGCAAATCCTGCTTTATTTTAGAAGCAATAATTTTCCTATGAAAAGTCAGCATTAATACACATTATTAGTGAGTATTTTATACTGAGAAAGAATTGTGTGTGTTCCTGCATGTGGGTACGTTTTCAACACTTCTTCCACAGAGGTGTTTCGAATGCTGTTTGTGTTTTGCTGTTTGTATGCTGATTGTTTTGTTGAATCAAGTTTATGCTGCTATTTATTCTACTCCTTTTTGTGTTGCTGTAACTTAAAAGAGTGCTAATCCACCACTCCATGCTTTTCTCTTAGGCAGTGTTTTCATGTATGCACCGAGACTCTAAAAACCAAGTTTGTTTGGTTTTTTTAAATGGAAAACTTAGGAATGCTTTTGTTTTACTTTTGCCCCAACTTCTATTGTAGTCGTGTTTGCATAGCTAAGTTTGAGTTTGGGCTTCCTATGAGAAGATCTTTGAGCAAAGAGTTAGTTACACTAAACACTTTTCTGCAACATTAACAGCATCTGATGTGTTATACTCGATGCTGTCAGTTTAGACAGAAGCCATGGAAAACCTCCAGTTGAACTGTAGGGGAGATAACTTCCCCTGGCCACTCAAATTCTCTCCTTTACCCTGACCTTCTGTTTCTTGTTCTTACTTACTCACTGCTATAAAACCTTGACTTACATAACTTTTCAAACATACCCACTTGGACTTAGACTAATACCTGTTAACCATTTAATTTTGTAGATGCTTTTGTGAGGAAGGAGAATAGGATTCTATGATTCGATGACTTGTGGTTGCAAATGGTGGGGTGGGGAAAATTTGGGGAGCAGAGAAGAGGCTATAGGGAAATGGTAAGTGTATTTGGTTGTAGTCATTGACAGACATCAGCACATCATTAAATTAGAGGATGTGCTCAGCTTAATTAGATAATAAATTTCATAGGAAGCTGAAAATATTTCAGTATCATTATTAAGTGGTAGTCATTATAGATAATTCTCTTGGTGAATCTTTTTAAGTGAGTTATTTAAGCAAAAGACTAAGTCAGCCTTTTAGTTCAAATTTTTCTAGTACATTAAAAATTTAGCTTACCTTTGCACTAATGTAAGGTCCTTCTGAGGATCTCAAACCTCTGCTGTTCAAAGAGGAGTACTGAGTGAAGATGCTGTGGACGGTGCCTTCAGGTTTAAAATTCCCCAGTGCCCTCTGATTCTTCCCACCATGGTGCCCCCATCCATGCACTCTCAGAACATTGACGTGAGTGTGACAAGATGAAAACCTGGAGAAACATAAGTTAAAAGAAATCTCTCTTTTGCTGGGGGGTGGTGTTCTTTTGTTTTATTCATCGCATTCACTTTTTCACTGTTATTCTTTTTGCTTTTAAATTTTAGAAACGACACAAAGCTGATAATGCAGTGAACAAGAAGCAGACGCAAGGTAGAAACTTTCTATCTCATGTCTCCTATTTTTCAAGTACATTCATGGTATTATCTACAGACCTCTTCAATTAAATGATATTCAATTGAGTATACTCTGTCTTAAGTATTTTCTCCAAGGTAGATTGATTTTTGCTTTGTAGCATTTATTAGCATGATACTTAAAGACACATAGGAGTGATTTACAGTGATAATAGTTTTGAAGTCAATATTTTAATATATTAAATGACTCCTGGCAATGTGCTCCTAAGTATTGTCCATAAGGTTGTTTTGATGGTGTTAAAAGCCTTTGTTTTGTTTGTGGACTTCAGATGTTGCTCTAGAAAATATTTATAGAAAATAATCAGATATATCGTTACTGGGGTGAAAAGTATATAGGATGCACTCTGAGTTATACTGTCTATACATGTAGACGAAATATGCCTAAGAAATGAAGAAAATGGTTGAAACCAAGCCAACTTCTGGGTAGTGCAAGGAATATTGACATTTTGGTGTGGGTCTCATTTTGATGCAGCCAAAACTAAAATGACCTTCAGCACAAGCAAAAAGACTGTTGTGTAGTCAGATAAAAGAAAAACAACAACAAAACAGGAACTTTCAAAGCAGACATCTTATCCCATTCCTGAGCTTGTCCCCTCTGAGACTTTCATTTCTCTCTAAAGCATTATTTTGTAACTAAGAACAGTATTCTTATACTGCTATTATTTTATGGGTCCTTATTAAAATGTTCCTCTTCTTTCTCACCATTTCCCACCAAAGCCTTTATCTGCTGATTTTTCATACATTCAAGGATTGCAGAGTATATATAGAGATATTATTTATTATGGGATATTCAGACACAATAAGTGAGAATTGTAACTTTGAAGAGGTTGTAGCCTGTTTGTTGAGATAAGTACATGAAAAAATATGTTAAAGTACAAAGCTGATGATTTCTGCAGAAAATAAAGGGTTTGAGGCCGGGCGTGGTGGCGCACACTTGTAATCCCAGTACTTGGGAGGTGGAGACCGAAGGATCCGGGTTCATGGCCAGCCTCAGCTACTTAGTGAAGCCCTCCGCAACTTCGTGAGACCCGGTTTCAAAATAAAAAATATAAAAAAAATAGGGCTGGGGGTGTAGCTCGGAGGTACAACACCCCTGGGTTCAATCCCCGGTACCGCAAAAAAAAAAAAAAGAAAAGAAAGGGTTTGAGTACATGGTCTCAAATGTCTCACTAGATTTTTGTGGCAAATAATGTTTCCCATGTCCGCTGCTCTAGGAAATTCAAAAGGAGAGACTATTGTAGAGTATCTTGAGCTAGATCTCGAATTTTGGGAGGCTGTGGATAGCAAAAAGACATGGGGAAGACATTTTACACGTGGATTGGGTTGGAAGGGGAAGGCAGGTCATCCTGAACAGAAAGGAAGAGGCTGTTAGATTGCTTTGTTGAACTATTAGTAGAGAGCCATATGTAGAAAGGAGATTCCTATCAGAAGGAAACAAACATATGATTAAAAATGTAGCCTAGAGCCAGGCGTGGTGATGTACACCTGTAATCCCAGTACTTGAGAGGCTGAGACAGGAGGACTGCAGATTCGAGGTTAGCCTCAGCAATTTAGCAAGGCACTCAGCAACTTAGTGAGACCCTGTTTCAAAATTAAAAATAAAAATTAAAAAAAAAAAGGTAGGATGGGGTCAAATTTTAGAGCGTCCCGTATGCCAAGCCAAGGGATTCTAACTTTTCTTGTGAGTAGCTATTGAAGGTTTATGAGCCAAAAAAGAGACAGAGTGAACATGTAGATTCAGGATGGAGAGCAGAAAGAATCAGAGTAGAGGGCTCTTGGAAGCCTGGCGACAAAGCTCCTCCAGGAGTATGAAGGGATGTATGAAGGGACAATCATGGAAATTTAAAGGGAAAAAAAATCTAGGTATTTCAAGTATTGGTATTTGGGACAAGATTCAGGTTTTGCATTTGTTGCCTGTTTCTCTGAATATTCAGCAACAAGATTTGAAACAGAGATATGTATTTTTTTTTCTTTCTTTTTCTTGGTACTAGGGATTAAACCTAGGGGCATTCTACTTCTGAGCTACACCCCTAGCCCTTTTTATCTTTTTGTTTTGAAACAGGGTCTCACTCGGTTGTTTGTAGTCTCACTAAATTGCTGAGGCTGCCCTCAAACCTCTTGTCTCTGCCTCTCAAGCACTGGGATTACAGGCATGTGCCACCACACATCACATGCCCCATAGCAGAGGGCTCCGATGGTCAGTGACTGGCAGTTGTTTGTTTTCAAGCCTTAGCCCAAGAAGTCAACATAATATAACTGAAGAATAGCTGTCTCTGCTATGGTGATTCTAGGTAAATGCACCCAGGACTGGAGGGGTCTGATTTTCTGGGTGCTTACCCACTTCCCCAAATATTCTTTCTTGGTTCATCGATTCCTTCTGTGAGTTAGCAGGAGTAGTTCTATGCCTGAAAAATGAAGAATAGGCTAGTGAGAGGGAAAGCTTCTAAGTGTGTATAAAGCGCATTTCAAAAATAAAATACTAGAACTCGGCAATAATAGCCATTTTAGTCAGCAGAATATTTGGAAATTACACATCCCAGAAATTATGGCTTTTAGGTTGATTCCTGAATGATTTCCTAGAGATTGGTATTTTTTTTAATGTTTCCTTTGCTTAGTTTGAGCATTAGTATTTTTCTTGGTTTGGCAGTTGAAAGGAGATAACAAAATGTTCTAATAGGATACTGTTTGTTGTCAGATAACTCAAATTGCTTAATGTGAAAGCCATGTGTTGTCATTAGACCAAAATCAAATTCAATTTGCTTCCCTGAATTGTGGTCGTGGTGGGTGTGTAGGAGTGAGAAGCAGGATATGACAGGTAATTAATTTTTGACAGAGATTTAAAATATTAAAATTTTCATTTTCTAAACATTTACCAAGACCACATAATGTGGAAGAGGACATCTATCCTTCAGATTCAAATATTATTCTATCTTCTTACAGAAATGAATATTTTCTCTCCTTACTTTGCACCAGAAAGTATTTTTCCGCTATCATTCCCTAGAGACTTCAGAAGTATAAATCTGTGATTTATTTCCATCATTTTCACCCATCTGACACTTGCTTTTACCAGTTTGGACTTAACTCAGAACTTCACAAACAGGTTTTTCCTTTGAGCTTATTCTCAATACCACTTTTGGAGAAAAGCCACTTCTTGCCCTGGAGACACATAAGTTGATTAAGTAGATGCTTCAGTGACCTGGCAAATGTAAAAGCATATATTATTTCCCAACAACCTGGTTGCAGAGGGAGGACAGAGTATGAATTGATGCACAGAATCCAGGGGCATGAGGCAGCCCTGAGGTGTGTTGTGGTCCATCCTTCCCTAAAAAAATCATGACTCCTTCTCTTGGCTTCTGGTATTTTTTTGTTGTTTGTTACCGTTGTTGTATAATGGTTTGTGCATTCTAGACAGGAGCACTGCAGAGGGCAGGGCTAGCCTCTTACTTGAGTGTCTTTGTGTTTCCAGGAGCTCCCAGCTCAGGGTCCTGTCTTAGCAGGTGCTCTGTATGTGCTTAGCAAAGGAACAGGTGAACGAACCATGCCCCAGAGAGACACTTGAATATACATAATGAAGGAAGAACAGAGACCAGAAATGTCAGGAGCCTTCTTAAAAAGTCATTCTCTGGGGTGGGAACAAGATGGAAAGCAGTATTTTCACAACGCTGTCCCAGACTGTGTCGCAGGCACTGATAAAATACTAGTGTGGTGGAAGTTCTTGCACTTCTTCACCTCGTCTGTGAAAGCCATTCTGCCGTCATTTTACCGTCACTTTGCTTCCTGTGAGCACAGGCCTGTGTCCACTTAGCAGTTCCATTACTCAAAGCTCCAGAGCGCTGCTCTATTCAGAGTGTCCTGGTTTTCCTTGCAGCTAACATTACCTTCATCTTCTCTGATTTTCTCCCTCGATGTCTGGACTTGGTTCTTGGCATACTGTCTTCCACATGTTCACACATGTGCACACACACAGACACACACACACGCACATACACACTCATGCACACACATGCATGCACACGGGAGGTACTCCCTCACCGCTTCCCCCGAGCTGGGCTGTTTTGCCAAATTTATATCTGGAGACATTTGTAAATTGTAAATTTGTAATTGTCATTATGATACATAAGTTGGAGCCAGTCCTCATATGAATTTTGTGACGGTTGAGCTAATTCTCTTTTTTAAACTGTAAATCTATGCTTTCATTTTCTATGAAATGCTCTGAGGACTAGTATACCAGTATTTCAAGTGAAATGATACTTTCACCTAAAATCATCACAGAGAAGCCTGGGAAAGGATGCAGTTCAGGAAAAAATGGAAATGTCTCCTAACGAATAGAAATGCTTTTTTAAAAATCCCAGGTTTGGACATGTTGCCTGAAGGCGGGTGTACATATATTCTGCAGGCGAGAAGGTGAGGGAGATGTAGCAGCCTGTTGATCACTTGGTTTGATGCTGTAGTTGAATGAGGGCCACCATTACTATGATCCAATGAATACCTTATTTTATTATAATAGTAGGTATTATGTTAGAAGAAGTCTTTGCTTAATAAAGCAGTTTTGTTATGCTATTTAATTTAGTTATTTAAAAAAAAGACATGAAACTCTTTTAAACTAGGCACATTGCTAAAAATAACAAATCTCTCTCTCCCCACCTCTGACTTCCTCCCCAGAGCCACACCAGCCTTGACTGGGGTGGAGGTGGGTTGTTGGTGGCCGATGGCCACTAACATGGCACTTCCCTGCAGGGCACAGGCGTTCTTCTCCCCCACTCGAAACCACTTCACTCTTAAAGTCCTTGTGAAAAAGGCGTTGAGGTGGTAAAATGACCTACTAACAGGGCTGAGTCCCTCTGGTTCAGTTTGGTTTCAGTGCTGTACCAAGCAGTATGTCATGCTAAGGAACTTAAAACAGCACCACCTTCCTGGCTAACGATAAAGGGAGTGCTGCTGTATGTCTCCCTGGAGGTTTGCCCACATGTGAAGCATCTAGTGGGCCCACACATGGACTCTGCCACATGTGTATCAGCTTCCCCATAAATAGTTCTTAGAAACTGTTATTTCCATAACCCTAGGGTTTAAAATTTAAACACATATATAGCCTAAGTAATTTTAGACATCTAAAATGATGTTAATATTTTCAAATGATCATACCTGTCTTAGGATTTTATAAACTGAACTGGTGAGCTATCTTCAACAATAACTGGAGAGGGAGGAAATATTTATCCATGGAGAAATTCAGCCCTAGATTATGTTTCATTTGTTCTATACATAAAAGTTGCACACAGAGGAGCAAAACCCACTGAGGAAGTCTGGGAGCATGAAGTGAGCAAGGACTGGTCTCGAGGTTGGCTTCTGACCTTGCTCTTGGCTTCCTTTCCTGTATGTATATATTTCTTCTATTTTTTAATGTAAACAAGGTATTACACTTTCGTGGGCACTTTCCCTCCATCTGTTTTTGCCAAGCCCAGATAAATTGCATGTCCAGATTTCCCAAGAAAAACAGGTGATCCTAGGTTAGAGCATTTGTTATTTCAGTTCAGTGCATCTTTATTGAACATCGTCCTTTTGTGAGACACTTTGCAGAAGAGGCAGAAACAAGCCTTCATCCTGGTCCTGCAGGATACTGCACTATGAAAGGGATGATACGAAGCAGACCAATATACAAGGCAGAAAAGGTAATGAGGGCCAAATGAGAGAGGTGGGATTAAAAAATGTCATTTGAGAGGTTCAGGAAGGAAAAGCAGAATTGGAGTAAGCAGAGAGATTGGGGTGGCAGCTGTGGTGACCCAGGAGGAAGGACTAAAATGAGCATTACTGTGGAAATGGGAAGATGTGAGACCTCCTCTGGGAATAGCAAGTAATCTATTTTGGCAAAAGCGTAGGTACATGTCAGGGAGGAATGAAAGCCAGGACGGGAAGGCAAGTTAGGGTCCTACTTAGGAGACTTTTGAAAACCAGAGTGAGAAAGTTGGAGTGAATAAATGGAGGGTGTGGATTGACTCCCAGTATACTTTTTGTTGGGGAGGGGATATATTGGGGATTTAATCCAGGGACATTCTAACTCCAAGCCACACCCTAGCCCTATTTTATTTTTTATGTTGAAACAAGGTCTTGCTAGGTTGCTAAGTGTTTCGCTAAGTTGCTGAGGCTGGCCTTGAACCTGTGATCCTCCTGTCTGAACCTCCCAAGTACTAGGATCACAAGTGTGCACCTCCACACCTAGCTCACAGTGTACTGGGGAATGAACCCAGGGCATTCTACCACCAAACCACATCCCCAGCCCTTTTTATTTTTTATTTTGAAACAAGATCTTGCTAGGTTGCTGAGAGTCTCACTAAATTGTTGAGGCTGGCCTCAAACCTGTGATCCTCCTGTCTCAGCCTCCCAAGTACTGGGATTATGGGCATACTCCATCACACCCAGCTTCCCAGTGTACTTTTGAAAGAATTTGATAGTTGAACAGAACAGGGGCAGGGTGAGGCAGAGAGACTGGTATCTGGTTAATTAAGGAGGGAGAGAGGCAGCCATGACGAAAGGCACAGGAAGCCAAGCAGTGGGTTGATTCGCCTGGACTAGAGGTAGAAAGCAAACCCTGTCAGATGCCAAATGCTGCCCAATGAAAAGCAGACCAGGCCTGAGACACCCCAAATCCAGGATTTCAGAGGTAACAGTGCTTCATTGTTCTTAACTAGAGCTCCAGTTCTTTTTTTTTTAATTGGGTACATTGTAATTTTACATCACATTGGGGTACAGAGTGTTAGAAAAAACACATGCACACAACTCTTGTTGCCCTCCCCACCGGATCCCCGCCTCACCCCACAAGTCTTTGAGATTGGTTCTTAACTGGAGGAGGAGGTGAGCTGTGAAAATTAAAGCCAGACTGTGAAGAATTGCAGAATGATTGATGAGTGAGGCCACGAAGGGAGAGTTTTCTTTCAAGAAATTTCTCAATTAAGTGAAGGAATAAGTGAATGATTCATGACTTTGTGAGCAGGGATGAGGGAACGCGTTTGGAGGATGAGGGATTGCTCACCCTTATGCTTCCCTCACGTCATCTCACGTGTGCGTGCATGTGTGTGTGCGTGTGTGCGTGTGTGTGTGTGTGTACATACATACATACATATAAAAATAATAAGTCATTGTGAAGCATGGTTGTGCCTCACAATCCCCAGGAGGGTTGGTTAAAACACAAATTTCTGTAGGCCAGGGATGGGGCCCCAGAATTTTATTTTTTAAAATACGCTTTTATTGGGCTTTGTAATCATATGTCATATGGCAGTTTAATGTGATAGAAACGTACACTCACAAAGCACTCGGTGCACGTCCCTCCAAAATTTTATTTTTAAGAAATTCTCAGCCGGGCGTGGTGGCGCACGCTTGTAATCCCAGTACTTTGGGAGGCAGAGACTGGAGGATCCCGGTTCGTGGCCAGCCTCAGCGCTCTCTCTCTCTCTCTCTCTCTCTCTCTCTCTCTCTC